>BHFV01000378.1:8700-27924 GCA_003568905.1 Trebouxiophyceae sp. KSI-1
CCCCCCCCCCCCCCTCCCCTCTTAACAATCTGCTTTGGCACTCTCCAAGTCCAGCGCCTGACTGCGCCTTTGAGTGAAGCGGTGTGAGATTTCAAAAAACCCTATTATCCGAGCCAAAAACCCTACCGACGGGCGCTGACGTGGCGCCCCAGCGGCGCAGAGGGCATCCAGAGCCACTTTGACGACGCCGGCCGCTTCGAGCGCCCCATCACGTCGCTGCGGCTCATGTCGGATTCTCGGCTCTCATTTGGCACGCAGCTGTACGGGTGAGGGACCGGCAGGCCGCCTTATTCCTGAACACCCTGAAAATGCCTTAACCCTTAATCTACCCAAACCCTAAAACCCTAACAGCCTAAACCCCTACACATGGCAGAATGCGGTCGACGCGACTCGGGCGCAGCAACACTGCCATGTGGTCGAGCCTGTGGTCAGGCAGTCTGAAAGAGATCTTGATATCAGCAGCCTGCTCCAAAACCACGAAATCGGCACCCTGCTCCCAGACCGTGACCCGCATTCCAAACAAGCAAGACACTTTGGCCCGGAAAGCGGCGCGATTCCAGGACCTCTGGCTGCGAGCCCAGCAGCGGCGGCGGTGACTGACGGCGTAACCGCGCAATGTGCGGGGTGCAGTTACACAAACGGGGCTTTCTACGTGGACATGCCGCGCGGCTGCGTGACTGTCATGGAGCAGGGCGGCTATGCAGCTACGGGGCTGAAGCACTGCGTGCGGCCGGTTGATATGGCAGGTGCGGCCTCCTGACAGCCCTGAAACTTACACCATACACCTTTTCAACCCTTGCACCAGAGATGGGAGAGAAGGGCAGCTTGTGCACCTGCTGCTGGGCAGCAGTCAAAGCTGGCTCTTTCAGCTTGTCAGGCTGAAGAAAGCACGGCAACGGGGGCCCCGGACACGAGTTCATCAATGCATCTCAAGGGTGACCTAGGCTCTTGATTCCGGAACTGCAGCGTTTGTCGCTTGTAGCACAGCTGGACAAGCGCGGCTCACAGAAAGCCGCGCTGCTCAGCCCTGCCCTGCCGGCAGCTGCTTCGCTCTGCGATATTAGATCTTGGCTGCTTAATTTTCGGCATCATGGGGGGCTTGGCAGCCGGTTCTGTGCCTGCAAATGCTCGCCACAGGACAGCGCCTTTCTCTGCCACCAATCAAGTCCAACCTGAGTTGAATGAGTCGACACACCAAGTCCAGAAAGTTCAGAAAATTCAATCTGATCAACGAATTTCGATCCACGTACTGCAGCTCCCCGGGTCTGCACCTGAGCCATGAAAACTCGAACTAAAAACATCGGGCGTTTATCGCTCGATTGGGAACAAAAGCGCCAGAACGGCTGCCGCCCGGCAGGCCGCAGCGCGGCGCTCATCATGCGCAAGATCAGGCCGGAGGCGATGGCAGCTGCGCGGCAGCTGGCGCTCGACGAGGCCGGCGAGTGGCTGGCTGCGCTCGCGCTGCGGGAGGGCGCGACGCCGCCGAGCCTGCTTGCCCGCATGCGCGCCGACGCGGCGGCCAGGCGCGCCCGGCTGCCCCTCGTTAAATAAGTAAATGAAGTAAATCGAAAGAGAAACCTAACACGTGGTGACAAAGCGAGCCAGATCACTGGCTTGCCCAGGTCCTGGGCCGCCCCTTGCCTCTGAGGCGCTTGAAAAGGACGAGCGGCTCTGCTCATTGCTTGCGGGAGGTTCCTGGGTCTCTTTTGACCCCACAGTCCATGTCTGTCATCCTGACCTCCCGGCTCTCGACTCCACTCGATGGTTTCCACCCCGCAAAGACCACACAACATGTGTCATACGATTACACATCCGCAGGCTTGCTTCCAAAGGGTCTCAGGCGGATCCATCCCGGCCCGCTGCGCTGCGGGTCTCTGCGCCTCGCCGCGGCGCAGCAGAGCATGCCACAGCTGTCAGAGGAGGGCTCGGGGTCTAGGGGTTTATTGTTTCGTCATTGGCTGGAAGAGGCGGTAACATTCATTCGTTCATTTGTTCATTTGTTCATTTGTTCATTTGTTCATTCATTCATTCGTTCAATCAATCATTCATTCATTCATTCATTGAAGAGGCGTTCCTGCTGCAGGGAGCGACAGGACGCCTGCGTGCAGCGCGACGTGTGGCGAGTGCTGGACAGCTGCCTGCGGCGCTTGGATGCCGCCAACCGGCCCGCCTGCCAGCCGCAGCCGCCGCCGCCGCCGCCGTCGCTGCCGCCGCAGCTGCGGCCGCTGGCGCTGCTGATCAGCCAGGCGGGTCCCCAGCCCTCAGAGCCTTATCCTCTCACCTCGCCTTCCCTGTCTTGAATTCGCTTGTCACGAAACACAAAACCTGTCTTTACACAACTATAAATGTTACTCTGTTACTGCCACTAATGCTGTTGCTGTTGCTGTTGCTGTTGCTGGTGCTGGTGCTGGTGCTGTTGCTGTTGCTGGTGCTATTATCATGTCATATTGCTCTATTTTATTATAAAAAGGCCGGATTCGCCTCCAGGTGGAGCAGCTGGCGCTGGGCGAGCTGCGGCGAGCGGAGGCGGAGGCGGCGGAGGTCCGGGAGGTGATGGCCCGAGTCCTGGACAGCCTGGAAGCTGCTGCCGGCGGCCAGCAGGTCCGCCTGCCCGCCGATCACCTGCCGAGCCTGCTCCTAAACCGCAAAAGAATCGAGGAGCTCGGCTGCATCGGGAGCTTGACTGCATGCGTCCGTCTGGGACGCTGGATACCTTCCGCACAAGTTTGTTACTTTCAGTTTCGGACTCACAGAGGGCTGCACGGGGCATCTGCTGCCTCCGGGATGCCTGCCGACTTGTGTCTGGCGTGTGTGCAGGCCCTGCCCCCGCCGCCGCCGCCTCCGCTGCCGCCGCAGACGCCCCAGCCGGAGCAGCAGCAGCGTGCGGCCCTGATTCCCAGCGCCGACGCAGCCGCCCAGACGCGAGCAGGCACACGCACTGCCGTCCTCGGTGAGGTGAGGGGGACTGCGCTGCTGCAGGCGCGGCGGCGGACTTGGAGCGGCTGCGTGGTGAGGCGCAGGCGCTGGCAGCCGCGATCACCGGCAGCGCGCTGTCGCAGCTGCGGGGGGCGGACGCGCAGCCGCCGCCGCCGCCGCCGCCGCAGCAGGCGCCAGCTTCCGAGCAGCCGCGCAAGCGCTCCAGGCGCGCTTTGACATGGGCCGGGCGGCGTGCCAGCCGCTGCACTGCTCGCAGCAGAGTGGGTGGACGTGGACACACCCCGCCTGCCGGCCCGCAGGTGGGAGGAGCCGCAGCCGGCCGCGCCCGCAAGCCCGCCGAGCGCCCCCGCAGACGCGCCTGCAGCTGGCGCTGGCGGCGGCGGCTCGGCTGGCGGCCCTGCGGCAGAGACCGCAAGCGCTGCAGCGGAGGCCGCGCCCGGGACCGCAGCAGCGCCGCAGCAGCCAGGGCCGGCGCTGAACGGCGGCGGCCTGGAGGAGGGGGGATCTCCTGCGCAGGCGGCGGCGGCGGCCGCTGAGCTGCCCGCGCCGCCGCAGTTGCCGCCGCAGCCGCCCGGAGAGCCCGACTGGGCGGCCTTGGACCTGCCTGGCCTGCTGGATGCGGGCTTCTAGGCATGCCCTGCTCCGCGGCTGCAGCCGGGGCGCGACGCTTGCGTGACTGACGGCCGCCTGACTGCCTGCTGCTCTGCGACTGTCGGCCAGCAGCGTGACATGATTGGCCTTTCTGGGCCGCAAACCTAGGGCACTCCTCTCACAGGCAGCGCCCAATCTCCGGGCACACTCGTGGGCTGGCCCCCAGACGGGCGTCGGGCAAGCGGGGGCAGACAAACGACCGGGAGGGGGCAGCGGCCGCCGGTCAGAGGCTGCTGGTGAGCGGCAGGAAGTCTGGCCGCTGCTCCTTGGCGAGCGCGCTGATCGCCTTGAAGGCGGGGTGCTGCGGGCGCAGCAGCAGGCGGGCGTCAGTGACGGAAGGGCCCTGCAAGAGGGGAGCCCGTGGGCCAGCTGTGCTGCGCTGGCGAGGGAAGGGAGGTGCCTTGGCGCCGCCGCACAGCTGGAAGAGCGCCATCTCGCTGCTCACCAGCAGGCCGCCCATCTGGGCGATGCGCTGCGGGGCGGGCGCGCAGCGCAAGCCTCAGCGCCGCAGCCAGCGGATGTCTGAGGCAGGGGTGGCAGGCGGCAGGAGCCGGGCCTGGATGGCAGTCGCGCGGTCGGACGGCCGTTGGGAGGAGATCCCGTCTGTCACCAGATGCACTTCATACCCGCCCTCGATCAGATCCAGAGCCGTCTGGAAGACGCACACGTGCGCCTCGATGCCCACTAGCAGTACCTGCCAGGCGCAGGTGGGTTGGCCGGCAGTCAGCCGGCTACTTTGACAGACCGCTGCGTTGCTGTGAGGACGTCTGGGGAGGGAAAGCGCCTTTTTGACGGCGGTCAGCTGCTGCAGTCGCTCCCGCACCGCCGGCACTGCAGCCCCGCGAGTGCAGAGGTTTCAGAAGCTTCGGTCGGCCCAGACGGGCTGCTGCGGATGGGCACCAAGGGGGCCGCACCACACATGGTGAAGTCGGTCTTGTCCTGAATGAAGGCGCTGGCAGGCAGCACTTCCCTCAGCTCGTCCACGGTGCTCAGCAGCGCCTTTGGGTACTGCTCCGTGACAATTATGGGGATTTCGAGGGCATCTGCGCCCCGTACCAGCCGCCGAGCAGTGTCTATCACGGCCGGCATGCCGGCGATCAGCGGCCGGAAGCGCTCCTGGATGTCACACACAAACAGGGCGGTCTCGCCGGCTTGCAGCCGGCCCAGGCCTGCTGGGCCCGTACCCGCCTGCGAATGAAGGGAAAGTTTCAGCGCCGAGATGCTGCGCCCTCCTGCCGGGGCAGACCTGCGAACTCAGTGGCACTGCAGGCATGCCCCAGCAACAGGGCATGCCCATCTTTTTCTTCAAGAGAATGCAGCAGTCTGCGGTCAGGTCTAGCGATGCGGGTGTAGCTGGCGCATGACAGAGGCGCTCACGGCTTGGCTGCCCAGCGCCCGCAGCGTCTGCGACGCCCGAGCGGCGAGCTGCGATGCCTTTGCGGAAAGCATGTCGTCAGCGAGGAGAAGGCGGGGCGGCTATTGCAGCCAGAGACAGAAGATCACCATCAGACCTCGTATCGTGTCCGTGACTGGCAAGCAAGCGCCTGAAAGAATGCGGAAGGCAAGACAGCCTTGGAAAGCACTTGGAAACCAAAGCGTTATATCTCTTCGCTCAAGAGGAGCTCCATGTTGGATTGTCCACGACCGCCCAGCCTGCCGCACAGCAACCATCAGGTCAGCCCAGCCTGGATGCGTGTTTGAGCTGGGCGTGCGAAGCAGAGGCGTGCACGCACCGTTCTTTGCGGCACCAGATGTCGCCTGCAAGATGGGCTTCCCGGTCGCCACCTGCATCCAACTTTCGGCTTCAGGCCATAAGGCGCCCATGCCAATCAGCGCTTTGCCCGAGACCATGTTCTGCGCGGGGACCTTGGCAGACCGCCGCGCCGTCCGGAGCTCCTCCTGCAGCTGCCGGGTCTCTGCCGCCAGCCGCTGGCACCGCCCGCGCAGCAGCAGCGCGGCGCTCAGCAGCGTGAGCACCAGCGTGATCAGCATGACCGGGTCTACCAAGAAGCCCAACACGCTGCCAACCCACCTGCGGCAGCACATCACGTTCGGTCTGTTTGCTGCACATTGTTTCCAACTTGGGACACCACAGTCTAGGGGGGGAAAGGGCTGCTCACGAGGGACCGGTGTCGATGGCGGCCACCAGCGCGGCGCGCATGCTGCTGCCTGCGTTGGCGCCGCAGCGGTAGCGCTGCCAGCCAAGGTTGAGCATGACTGGGAAGCTGCTGAGCACGAGCGCGCCTGCGACGGCGAGACCCCTCTGTCTCGCCGCAGCCACACGGGGAGTGAGAGCGGGCGTCAGTCGGGGGTGCGCACCAGCCATGAGCAGGTGGGCCAGCAGGCCGGTGCGGGAGGCGGAGGTCCGCCGCTCCGGCGGGTGGTGCACCCACTTGGCGAGCGCGAGGCGCGTGTAAAAGGTGACCAGGTTGCCGGCCGCGCCCAGCAGCGGCAGCAGCGGGAAGAAGGGGCTGCCCAGCAGGACGAGCACCGCGCTTTCCACGGTCTGGATCATCACCTGTTCTCGCCAGTCCAAGCAGCGCCTCGGCCAATCACGTATCAGTAACTGGGCGAGTGGAATGGAAGGGGAGAAGGAGGCGTGCCGCGTGCGGCTCAAAGGGGACGCGCGCTCCGAGCCAGCGCTTGGCGCCCGCCACCGCCGCGTCCACCAGATTGACGACCAGGCCGTTGCTGACCGCCAGGCGGTAGAACGTCTGCGCGTACGAATTCTCCACGCAGCCGGGGATGCAGCGCGCCTGCGGCCTCCCCGGCATTTACACCCCGAAACAACCGGACGCCAAGCGCCCAGCCCGCTGCTACAGAGGCCCTGGCTTCTGCAGCTCGTCAGGCAGCGGGCAGGCTGCAATGGCAGCAGGAGGTGCTTGAGAGAGAGTGGTCGGGAGCGGCGGCACCAGCAGGTCCGCGCGCCCGAGCCGCGCGGCGCAGTCGGCGTCGCAGCAGACGAAGCCGCCGGCGCAGGAGAGGTCGGCGACGCGGCCCTCCGCCGGGTCGCACACCTGCGGCCGGGCAGGCGCCTCGGCCGCCCCTGCCTGGCCCTGCGGCAAAGGTGGCGGCCCGGGGACGGACCCGCAGCTGCGGCGCGGCGCCGAGGGCGACCGAGGTCGCGTCGGCCGTCTGGCGCATGCGGAAGAGGGAGACGAGCAGCACGGCCAGGTAGTCGGCCTTCAGCGTGAACAGCTTGGCGGCTGCCACCTGCGGGGCCGCGCCCTGCCGGCCTCACTGTCTCGCAAGCCGCCTGATCCCAAGCTGGCCGCATCCTGGCCGGCCAGCAGCGGGACATGCGGCGCGCGTTGCTCTGGGTTGTCAGGGTCTCGAAAACACCCGGCAGGTCGGGCGGCCCACCGCCGTCTGGTGCCGCGGCGGCCAGGCCTCGAGGTTGACGGTCGCGCCGACCAGAAAGGAGCCGGCGATGCTGACGCCGGTGACAAGCAGCGCGGGCGCAAAGCTGAGGTGCGTCGCGCGGCTGATGGCGCCGGCGTGCAGCACCGCAAAGTAGGTCGCGGCGCCCGTGGCGGCCATGAGCGCCGGCCACAGCAGCGCGAGCCCCAGCGCCTGCGGCCCCCAGCGAGCCACCCCTCCGAGCCGAGCGGGACGGGGCGGGCAGAGCTGGCTCGGCCGCAGCAAGAGCATCTCATTCTGGAGCAGTGCTGCGGCACTCGCCCGGCGGCGGCGGCGGGACGCACCCGGCGCAGCAGCGCCTTGCGGCGGGCGGCGGGCGGCACAAAGACCTCCGCCACGCTCGCGTCGCTGACGAGCTCCTGCAGGCGGGCGCGCAGCGCGCGGCGGGCGGCCGCGCAGCGCTCGCGCCCGGCAGCGTGCCACTCCCAGCCCGCAAAAGTTGTGGCGCAGAACGGGTGCAGCTGCGGCCCCGCTGGCAGGGCCGCACCCCCCACGTCCCCCGCGCCCTGCAGGCCCCGCAGTCGGCTCGAGGGGCCGGGAGAGGTGGTTTTTCTGTGGCCAGAGTGGTGGTGGGCGGATTTCTGGGCCTGGAAAGGATGGGGGTGTGCCTGGATGCGGCGGTGCAGCGCAATCAGCAGCGCCAGCAGCGTGACTGCGTAGGCCAGCAGGTAGGCGATCGGGTACGCCAGATCCGGCCGGGCGCGGCGCGTGGCCGGCTCGAGCACGTAGCCGCCTGCCGTGCATTCCGGTTCTGTGAGTCAGACGTCCCACAGCCCGGTGCCTGCTGCTGCGACTGGTGCGGGGAGGGACCGTAAAAGAGAAAGGGGAGGGACCGTAGAAGAGAAAGGTGGAACCGAGGCCGTAGCCCTGCAGCAGGTACTGCGCCGGCGTCGCGGTGAAGAGGTGCCAAGAGAAGGAGACCGGCGGCGAGGCGATGAAGGGAAGCACCACCAGCAGCAGCCAGACGGCCAGCTGCAGGAGGTTGAGGGCCAGGCCGAAGCGGATGAAGTAGAGCGCGGCCGCGACGACGGTGCCTGCGCCCAGGCTTGCCATGCTGGCCCGCCACCGGTGATTTCTGTGTGAGTGCTGGCCTTGCAGCCGCCTGGCCGCGGCAGCGCACCGTGACGGCCCTCCACGCGCCGAATTGCGCCCGCCCACAGGCCCAGCACTCCGGTGGAACGCAGCTGGGCGCCGATTTCGTCCTTCCCTCGCCGCTTTGCGGCCGCAAAATGCGGTCTGGCCTGCGCGGGCGCGATCAGGGGGCGCTCGGGCTAAGCCAGGAGCTCGCATCACGGGCACTGGTGCCGCTGATCTTGCGAGATAGAGTGCAATGTCGCCCAGCCAGAGGTGCTGTGGGCGAGCGACGAGGCGATGGTGCCTTTCCCAACGGCCAGGCGTCAACAACGGCGACAGATCTAACCGCAAGGCTTGTCAGGTGAGCAGGAGTGACGTGAGGCGCTCCCGCAGCATCGCAGCTGTGGCCGCACGCCCGGTGGCACCGTCTCCAGCGGCGCCCGCGGTTTGGGCGGTGCCGTCCGGAGCGTCCATGGCATCAAGGTGCGGGCTCATGGCCGGGACCGTATCCGCGGTGCCAGCTGCGCGGACCGTCCGTCCTCCAGAAAGGATGATGCGCCGCCCGCCCAATTGGCGACTCAAACCAGACTCGTCACGGCCGGCCGCGGCCCGCGCAGCCGCCAGCGCGATGACGACAAGCAAGTTGCGACGTGTTTCGCGGGGCGAGTTCTGATTGTGGCTTCGTGCCCCCCGTTTAGCTCGGTTCCCCTTCACCAGCGAGATCAGTGGACATAGGCCCTGGCAACTGCGGCTGTTGACTACCGTGAAGTGCAAGGGAAACGTCACTCGCGGCTATAATAGCTGCGCAGGAGTGTCCAGCGAGCCGACGAGCGCGAGGCAGTGTGAGCGCTTCGCAACGCCGCCCCGAAGTGGATGATTGCCTGGTGCGGTGCCCACACGGCCGCCATTCCAAGCTCACAGTGCTCTGAGGGCCCAAGATGCCGGGCTTTTGCCCGAAATTGCGGCCACAGAGGCTCAGCGAGTCGGCTGCTCGAGTGCATGCATGCGAAATGCTTCCGCGCGCAAGCCGCAGGCCGAGGTTGTTCGGTCCCATTCGTTATTTTGATTCGAGCAGACCCTTTCGTCTTAGACGAACCACTCGTTTTTTCCTTGACCTTGTTTTCGGAAGACGAGCGGGCTGACCGATGATGGACCGGAAAACCGGCCTGGCCGCGCGCCCGGGCCTTAAATAGAGGCCACGGACGAATTACAGACCGATTGTGTGCCCATTCGGCCCGTTTGCCGGTCACTTCGCCACAAGCCTCTTGCCGCTGCGCGCCGGGGCTGTTTTCGCGCACCAACGGGTGTAACTGTTCCGCGCGAGCTGTTCCACTGCCCGCCTTCCTGCCAGCGATAGTCACTCTAGGCGCCCTCCATGGCCTGGTTGTGGCCCGCCCGGCCGGGCTCGCACCTCCCACCTTCTATCCCGGCTTTGCATCCCCGCTCTTTTCCCCGAAACTTACGTGTGCGCGGCGCCACCTTCACCTCCCGATACAGTGAAGGACACGGATCAAGCTGTCAAGACTTGTTTTCATGGTTGATTGCCTGCTTTCCACGCTTCGTTGTTCGCGCAAATGCCTCGCATTGAGCGCACATGAAGGGTCGCCCACCGCCGTCGCAGGTCGCCAAGGTTACAGAGCCGGTTCGACCCGAGCCAACATTGCGAGCCTGGGCATGTCTGAGGCGCTTCCCGCGCCCGGCGCGCCCACGTTTGTAACCTTGGGCGGCGCGGCAGCGGGAGAGGCGCCAACCGACTTCCTGCCGGTGTTCACGCGACAGCGCGTCGCGCTCGACGCGGAGAGGCTCGAGAACATCGAGCTCAGGCGCGCTACTCCACTCAGGCGCGTCGAAGACCAGAAGAGTGCTGTTGGTGTGGAGAAGCTACCAATCGCCCCGGAAAACCAGGTAGTGGGGCTGAGCACCAACTTCCCTGGCGACTGCAGGGCCTACAAGCTGGGCAAGAAGCGGTGGCTGTACAACGAGTGCCGGCTGACGCTGGTCTCCAAGTCGGGCTTCTTCCCGCCGCTGGAGATCCTCGAGTCGAACCGGCAGGGCGATGAGGCCATCCCTGCACCCATCAACGTGAGAGCAGCTCCCTATCTGCTCTGAGCTGATCGTAAACCAGCTCGACCCAATATGCGCATCCTGGCAGTCAACGCTTGCACTGTTAGCTGCCGTTCCCAGCCTGATGGGGCCTCGCCGGGCTTTGCAGGAGTGCGGCGTGAAGTACCTGCTCAAGCTGCGCAAGGGCTTGCGGCTGGAGGTGGAGGTGTATGTGGCCTTTGACAACCCTGTGCCGCTGGAGGCTCCCGGCACGCTGCTGCCCAGCGGCGGGCTGGGAGACTACGAGCCGCTCGGCTTCAAATGGCCGCCGGTGCTGCGCAGGCACTGCCACAAGGGCTGCAGCGTGCGCCTTTCCCCGTCCTCATCGCCTGCTGTTTCCACAAGCCGCCTGACTGCAAGCTTGCACCTGAGGCACAGTTGTCAGTGCAGCGACAGGGCGCTCAGCATCCCCGCAGGCTGCCTGCCAGCCGCCCGGAAGGCTCCGACCGCTGCGATATTGTGCCCTCGCCAACCAGCCTCTGTGCCCCTGCAGGGTGCAATCCTGCGCAGCATCCAGCGCTACGGACGCATCAGCCGACGGACGAACAAAAAGGCGCCGGTGGCCGAGGCGGAGCTCGAGGACCGTGCCAAGGACCAGCGCTTCCTGTACCTGTCCATTGACGAGGCCTCCACTCACGTCGGTGGCAAGCGCTTCAGGTGTGTTGCCGCCTTTGTCCTGGGTGTCAAGGACGGAGTGCTGCGCAGCTCTGGCATTCGGTTTCCGACGGCGGTCCGGCCTGCTTGCAGGCTGATTGCGGCGGTCTACGAGGCGCCCGAGGAGGAGGGCGGCAGCGAAGGCGAGGCAGCGCCGCCGCCCGCCATGCCGCGCAAGCTGCTCGGCTCCTGCTGCTCGCTGCCGATCGTGGTGCTGGCGAACAACGACGCGCCGAACGGACCAGCGACCATCGAGCTGGAGGTGGCGCTGGACGACAGCTGGGCCGGCTGGGCGACCCTGGGGGCCGCGTCCGACGAGCTGCAGGCGACCCGCAACCACTCGGGCGAGTCGCTGCAACGCGAGCACTACCCGCTCGACAGCCCCGAGGGGCCGAGCAGCGTGCTGTCGGGCACCGCGTCCCGCATCCTGCTGCCAGGTGCGGGGGCGCCAGCCGCCGCGCCGGGGAAAACGGCCGCCGCCGCTCAGGCCGCCGCTCTAGGCACCAGAGTCTGACGTGGGAGTGCGTGCGGCGCGCAGGCATGGGCAGCCGCGGCAGCGGCGGCAGCCGCGCGCAGATGGACCTGGCGCTGATCCGCGAGCGGGCGATGATGCCGACGGACGAGGAGGAGGGCCTGGGCTTCGACTCGGTCGAGCAGCCGGGCGCCAAGCGGCCCCGCACGCTGCTGGACCAGGAGTTTCCGCCGCTGTTCTCGCGCATGGAGACCGCGCCCGCAGCGGTGAGCAAGCTCCGGCAGCGCCCACCCCCTGCGCCAGAGCAGACTCTGGCGCCCTGCCCTCCAGCACATGCTGAATGCAGGGATCCATGCTGCCCCCTCCCCGTTTCAGACCGGTGGGCTGACACACACGCGTCACGTGCTCCGCAGCTGCTGTCCGGCGGCCTGGGGTCCTCCATGGCCTCCACCATCTTCACGACGCCCGAGCGGGCGGGCACCGACGCGTCCACCGCGGCCGTGGGGTCGCTCGACTCCGTGCACCCGCAAATGCAGGACCTGGTGGGTGCTCCCCCGCCTTGCTGCTTGCTTGGCAGCAGGTCAGCCATGTGCCCTGGAGGAAGCGGCTGTGGGCCGCGGCTGGCCGCCTGCAAGCGCAGAGCCAGGCAGCACGGCGGCAGTCGAAGGGTGCACTTCGGAGGCTAATAACTCGAGGCAAGCTCAGCGTGCGTCGCTGGCGACCGCAGGAGGCGCACGCGCTGCGGCACAACAGCATGACCGACAGCACGGCGCTGCGCTCGGTGCTGCGCCACAGCTCGCTGCCCGGAGCCATGCCCGACCTGAGCGTGCTGCGGCAGGGCCTGACCTCGATGGCGCCCGGCCTGCGGCCGCACGGCCTGGCGGCGACTCTCCCGTTTCGGTACAGCGGCCTGCCCTTTCAGAGCGGCCTGCTGGGCGAGCTCCAGGCGCAGGCGCCGCAGCTCTCGCTGGACGCGCGCGAGAGCCTCATGTGGGCCGGGCTGCAGAACCCGCAGGTGCGAGCCCCGTCCGCCTGCCCAGCCCGGGCCGCGGGCTGCTTGCACCGGCAGCTCCTTTGCTCAGGGACACTTTGCTTGCACTCCGTCCAGAAGCTGAGTGATCAAAGGTCAGGGCAGGCTGCCTGTGCTGAAGGGATGCGCTGACGGAGGGGCTGCGGCCGCGGTCGCAGCGGCTTCCGCCGCAGGGCAGCGCCATACGGCAGGAGTCGTCGCCCGGCAACCTGATGGCACATCCCCGCGAGGCTGGCGCCTTTGCTTGGCCAGGCGCTGCACGAGGCCGGCCGCAGCAGGCGGAAAACCCGGCCGGCACCGCCGCCGTCGGCGCCAACCCGTTTGCACTGCACGGTGCGCTCTCCACGGCCGCATGCGGCATCATCTGCCTGCTTGCCGCCTGGCCTCGGCAAAGCCCTGCAGCGGGAGGCGCTGCTGCTAGAGCATCTGTCTGGTTCGAAGGCGCCAGGACTGAGGGTCCAGGTTGTGCGCCGCAGTGGGCGCAACGGCCAGCCGGGACGAGCTCTTCTGGGGCCAGCAATTCAGGCAACAGCGCCAGCGGCAGCAGCAACAGCAACAGCAGCAGCAGCAGCAGCAGCAGCAGCAGCAGCAGCAGCAGCAGAAGCAGGATGAGCAGCAGCTGCAGGAGGAGCAGGCGGCTGCAAAGGAGGCCGCCGCTGCCGCCGAAGAGGAAGGCGGTTAGCTGTTGCTGCATTCTTGTCAGGTTCCAAACCCCAGAGCGGTATCAGAGGCTGCTCCTCTGAACCCTCCGGGCTTCTGCAGGCAGATAGGTCCCCGCACGCACAATTTGTGCCCGCCCTGGTCGCTGGTTTGCCGCACTGCCTGCCACCGCCGGCCCGCACTCCCTGTTATTTAACACGTATTCTTTCATCCCCTCCTCCCCGCCGACTGCCTGGGGGCAGCAGCATGGCGCCCCTGGAATCAGCGCACAGCTGAGACGGTGCCTGCTGCACGTGGAACCAAATGCATTGTTTAATTTACCCTCGTGCCCCCCTTGCTCATTGCCTCTGGCCCCCAGTTTTGTTTGCAACCTCCACTTCCGGCTGCCCGGGCGACCGCAGGGCCATCCAGTCTGCCTGTGGTAGCTAGCAAAAAAACGATCCTCCCTGCAGACTCCTGGCCGCTCTTGTGGCGCCGGTGCTTTGCGCCGGCCTGGCTGCCACGGGGCTTTGCCCCTGCCAAATTGACTCACACTGCTGGCCCAACTATCGACGCCCCTGGCTCAGGTCGGACGCTTGCCACAAGGCGCATGTGTATGTCACTGGCAGTGCTCTCCCCAAACTGCCGATTCCGCGTATGCTGATTGCTCAGACGGGTATCCGCCCCCGGTGCATGCGCCGACATGATGGCGGCCGCTGGTCGGCCTGTCTGAGCCGTGCTCCGAGGCACCTGGCGCTGTGATTCGCTTTGGTCCAAGACCCCCTGCTGACGACATACGGCAGTGCACATCATGCAAACGCACCGCTCCTGCTGCTGATCTGTTTGATTGCGACCCTGACTTACATGTGTCATGTCTCTTCATTGAAAGACCATAATTGCGACCAGCAGAGCGTTACGAAGGGGATGAAGGGGAGAGTGGGAAAGCGAGGTGAGGGGCAGGGCATATCGAGCCTATTGGCTCCGCGTGCAAGCAGCATGGGCAATGAAATGTACTTTGCGCATCCTAGCCATCGCATGGCCTGCCTAAAACCCCCGACCAGCACCTGCTGCCCTTTCGCAAACTTTCTGCTGCAGAGCTCCTGGCAACGGCGGCGGCGGCGGCGGCGGAAAGCGGGCGTGCTTCCGCGCCCGGCACCTCACTTTTCAGTGAGCGCGCGGAAGCCCTCCCAGCCATCAGGCGCGCGGTAGTCATGCTCCTTCATGAAGTCGAGCAGCGTGCAGCTCGGCCCGTCGAGCACCTTGCGGCCGTCCAGCGTCCGGCGCGCCTTGCGCGTCTCCTCGAACACCGCTCGCGCCTGCGCCCAGTCGCCCGCGCGGTACGCCGCAAAGCCCTCCGCGAAGCGCGCGATGAAGTCCTCGTCGACCGCCCACGTCGCCGCCAGGTCGGGGTGCTCCAGGAACTCGTTCGAGTAGGAGCTCAGGCTGAAGGTGTGCGTCTCCTGCAGCAGTTGGGGGGCCCAGGGGCGCTTAGCCGCTGCAGGCGGCACTTGTGCGACCCATCGCTGCCTGCGCGGCCGGCCAAGAGAAGAGGGCGGCGCACCGGTTGCTGCGCGACCGGCGACTCCGGCAGCGGGCCCTCCTGGCGGGAGGCGGCCACGCGCTCGAGCGAAACGTCGTACGTGTAGAGACCCATGGGCTTGCGGCTGCCCTGTCAGCGCAGCAGCAGCACGAGCCTTCAGCAGCAGCTCTCATAAATAGGCAGGGCAGGAGCGGCAGCCGGCGGGGGGCATGCCTTGACGGTGACGCAGTCGATCTGGCGGACGCGGCCACGCACAAAGGGGGAGAGCATGCAGACAAAGTCCTCGCTCAGCAGGATGGTGGTGCCGAACTGCTTGGTGGCCGCCTCCAAGCGGGAAGCCATGTTGACGTTGGGCGACAGGTAGCTGGCGTCGATCTTATACTCGCTGCCAATGGCGCCCTCGATGGCCCAGCCAACGTGCAGCCCAAAGCCCATGCGCACCTGCACGGGCGCCAGGCTTTGGCACAGAAGCACAGAGGCCGCTCTTTCTGCGAGCCTGCCCAAGCCGAGCTCTGCTCTGCCGGCTCGCTTGTGGTGGGCTCGTGGCGCCGCGCTTGCTTGCCACATGACTGCCACGCTTTGAAATGCATGCCCCTGCAGTGAAAAAACGAGGCGTGGCAGCCTCGCCTGGAAGTTGGGCATGCGCCGGTTGAGGTCCTCGCGCCGCGTGAAGCTGGTCAGCCGCTGCGAGCGCTTGAGCGCTGCCTGGATGATGACAAAGCTGGCCAGCGCCTTGTCCGCCAGGTCCTGCAGCCCGCGGGCCGGCATGCTCGTGTCGCATGCCACGGGCATGCAGGGTGTCGCGTGCGTCAGGGCTCGGGCTGAGCCCTAAACGCGGACCTGGACGGCATGCAGGCGGGCGGCCGGCTCCGCCGCGGCTGGCTCCGCCTCGGAGGAGGCGGCCGAGCGGCCGCTGGGCCAGTCGGGCGCCTTCTTGCGGCCCATCTCCAGGCCGAACAGGCTGGCGCGGGGCGGCGCGGGCAGCGACGGCAACGAAGGCAGCGGCACCACCTGCAGCCCGAGCGGCACGCTCAGCCCCAGCTGGCGGGTGCAGCAGAGAATTGTGTGTTTTGGGCGCGGCTTCCGGATGCCAGGCACCTGGTTGCTGGCGGGGCGCGGGAAGCCCTCCGCCGGCATCTTCAGGATCGACTTGCGCCGCGCGCCCGGCACCGGCGGCGCTGCCGCGTCGGACGTCACCCGCCGCGCCTCCGCGGCCGGCCCTGCAGAGCAACTCCACAGCCTGTTGGCTTGCTCGCTCGCGACGCAGTCTTTCGAACGCCGCCCGCGAGGGCGAGGCAGCACGCGCACCCGGCTCCTGGGCGGGCGCCGTCGCCGCGGCCGCCTCCTTGCCCATGAGTCCCGGCGGCCCCGAGAAGCGCCGCGGCCGCGCGCGCGGCTCTGGCGGCGGCGGCGGCGGCGGCGGCGGCCGCGGGGTGGGCGGTGGCGCAGGCGCGCGCGGGATGTCCCGTGCGTCCACCCCTTTCGGCAGCTTCCACACCAGCAGGAAGGCGTCGCCGATGTTCTTGTTGGGCGCGCCGCCGTGCAGCGACACCTCCATGTGCACGATCTTGGCGATGCTGTTGACAAACTCCATGACGTCCTCCTGCGCGCGTTTTGTGCAGGGTTCGGCGCTACGTACACAACCACACCAAATCCCCAAAGGCTGTGAATCAGGGGGATGATATGGTCGCATGCGTGGTGCTGCCGGCTGCAGAAAAGGCCAGAAAAAGCAGCTGGTCTCATTTCTCACAGACCCACTGCGGCTGAAAGGAAGGAAGAAGCACCTGCAGCACCTCGGTCGCGTCGGTGAACTGGCGGATGTCGCAGAAGCCAAAGATGGCGGTCAGCTTGCGGCCGGGAATCATCGGATTGAGGTCGCCAGCCGACCGGATGTTGTCTCCCACGACCAGGGCGCCCGCGTCGCCAAAGCCGACGGCCAGCAGGCTGCAGATCTTGAGCAGCGAGTTCTCCAGGATGCGCGTCTCCAGCAGCGGGTCGCCCTCCACCTTGACCTGCGGCCAGGCGCGGGCGGGCAGGGCTGCAACCTCAGGGGAGGGGCTGGGCGCTGCTGCTCTGACAGGTGATGAGAAAGTGTCGGTGCCCAGGGGAGCGTAGCTTTCTTGCCCCAAGACGATTAAGCGCTGCCCGGAGAGCGCAAGGCGGAACGACCCTGGCTCATATCAGCCAGCATTGGCAACGCAGCACTTCCGCAAGCCAGGTGAGCTCTGCATTGTGCGCAGCCAGCAGAGCAAGCTCGCACTTGCTCTGACAAGCGTCCCAGCCGCAGCAAGTCAGAAAGCTCTTGCGGGGCGAGCGGAAAGGGAGGAGCAGGCGGCGCCTTGATCTTGGTGCTGTTGGCGCGCACTGCCAGCGGGTTCTCGCTGACCTCCTTGACGCGCCACAGCATGCGCTCGATCGGCCGCAGCACGAGGCGCTGCGCGTCGCGGTTGAAGATGATCATGGCAAAGCCGAGCGCAAAGGCGACAAAGGCGGTGCGGATCATGTTGAGGACGGCCGACAGCTGCGAGTACCAGCGCTGGTCGAAGACGGCCGCGCTGTGTGCGCAGGCCTGCAGGGCGGGGGGCGGGCGGGATTGCTTGCAGCGCTGCGAGCCCCTCGGCAGGACCGGGCGTGGTTGCCGGTCTTCCCAAGTGCCAAACAGCTTGTTCGTCCAATAGCTCACGAGCAGCAGGGCCTCAGGGCAAGCGAGGCGGGCGCTATTCACAGCTGGCCAGGCTCCCGGCTGCACCTGGACGCTCCCAAGGCAGGCATGGGCTACCAGGTACGCCGGGGGCCGCGCCTGCTCCCCACAGCCGGACGGCGTGCGGACGATGGCAAGCTCGACGGTCCGCAGAGCTACGCCTGCCGGGTCGTCAGCCAGCACGCGGCCGGCCACCACCAGATTCAGCAGGCGCCAGGTGCGGCGGAACGCCAGTCGGTACACAGCCTCGGTCGCATAGACGCCGCTCACGTCGGCCAGCGCAGAGCCGTCGGTGCCCTGCGGCAGGCAGATCGCTGCTGCTGGCTGAGCAGGGCACGGCTGTGCGGGCAGCGTTCTGCTCTGTGATATTGCCAGCGAGGCAGAGCTGTGGTGCGTGACGCAGAGCAGGCCATGCCAAGGGCAGCAGCCGCCGAACAAGGGACTGGAAGCCTGCCGCAGTGCTGCAGAGGCTCGAGCTGAGCGGGGCATTTTGCGGCCGACCACCGGCTTGCCCGGCATTTCTGCAGTCGGGCGCACGTGCAAGCTGCGACTGGCGGGAGAGCGGGGCCGCGCCAGGCGCTGCAGATCGTCCAGCATGTGCAGGCCGCCGTCCGGGACGCCCGAGTAGTTGCCGTAGAGGCCCGAGTAGACGTTGAAGGCGGGGATGATGAGCAGCAGCGCCAGGATGCCGACGATGACCTTCTGCGTCGTCAGGTCGCTCAGCTTCTGGCCGACGCGGCTGCGCTTGGACGCGCTGGACGGCAGCCACCTGCGGGCACGTCGATTGGGTGCGCCGCTCAGGGCGGGGCCGCTGAGGACCTGCTGCTGGGGCGGGGGCCTGCCGCGCGCAGCGCTAGGCACGCACCACTTCCGCATGCTCGCCTTCCCGCCGCTTGCGGACGCAAACTCCGCATTTTCGCGCGCCGCCTGCACAGTGTGCAGTCGGGCGGCTCAGCACCGCCTTATGGTCACGCCCGGCCTCGCTTACGACTTGCTGATTGCCTCCCAAGGACTTGGGCGGCGGGCGGGCGGCGGCGGACCTGGTAGCGGCCGTACAGCTGCACGAGGCGCATGAGGCGCAGAATTCGGGTGACGCGCATGATGGATCGCAGCCGCTGGATGACGCCGCTCGGCGTGCCGCGCGTCAGCGTCGGCAGGCCCGCGCCCGAGCCGGGGCCGTCCGGGTTGTGCGTGAGGGTGTTGGTGATCAGCGGTGCGTCGAGCGCCATGGAGACGGCGGCAACGGCGTCTATCCAGAAGAAGAGGCGCAGGAAGTAGCGCTCGCGGAAGAGGCAGCTCGCAAAGGTTTCCAGGAAGAAGATGACCTGCAGCGGCGGCGGGGCGCTCGGGAACGCTCGCGCGCGAGAGTGCCGGCGGAAGGGAACGAGTGCCGGGCTGCTCACCATGATCGCGATCGAGATGTACTGGACTGCGTCGTCCAGCGAGGTCGGGAAGCAGGCGAGGCGCAGGTCGTCCATGAAGAGCGCGAGGAAGGTGGCGAGCGTGACGAAGGCGGTCACCTGGAGGCTCTCCATGTACAGCGCGGCGGCGTGGCGCCAGGAGGACTCAAAGCTGCTGCGGCTGGCCATCTCGAAGACGGAGCCCGAGGCTGCGCGCGCCGGGCGTCGACGCGAGTCAACAGCCCCGCAGCTGACCGAAAGCGCCCGCCGCTGGCAAAGCGGCTGCCAGGGTGCCCCCGGGTGCCAGCCGCCTGGATAGGCCGTTTGCTGCGAGCTGGCAGACGGCACAGCTGGGCAACACGGCTGGGAGCAGGGATGCCGCGCCAACGGAGCTCTCGCGGTGGATGAGGTCGCCGGAAGTGCTGCCATTGAAGCTTGCATGGCTTGAGCGCGACTCGCGGGAGCGCGAGCCACGAGAGCGCAAGTACTGCCGCGCGCGTTGCACCGCGCCCAGGCTCGGCCGGAACTGCGCGGGCGAGCCCCTGCAGGCCGCCGCCCGCTTCAGGAGGCGGCCCTCACCCAGACAGCCCCCCCCCCCCCCCC
>BHFV01000379.1:0-21868 GCA_003568905.1 Trebouxiophyceae sp. KSI-1
GGGGGCGGGGGGGGGGGTCCGCCGCCTCAAAGGGCTGCCTTTCTCGCCGCCCAAGCAGGCAGGATCAGGCCGGCACTCTGGTGGTGGTTGGGTCAGACTGGCTGTACGAGCATCGGCCCGCACCTGGCAGGGAGATGACCAGGGGGATGTGGCTCCTCTCGATTTCGTCCCAGTCTCTGTCCTCAGGGAGCGAATCCATCACGGCCTCCACCCAGGCGAGCATCTTGCCCTCAAACACGCGCACTATGAGCGCCGCCAGCGCCGCCGCGCCGTCGCCGGCAGGGAGGCCCTGCAATCCATGCCGCTGCTGGCCACGAGGCCCCTCGGAACGGCAGGCAGACTGGGCGGCAGCCAGGGTCGCGGCTGCGTGCCTGCCCCTTGGTGGACCAGAGCGCGAGCTGCGCAGCAGCAAAGGCGGTCCGCAGCTCCGTGTTGGAGACGGAGAGGGTGAGCGGCGCCTGTGCGTTGCCCGCCCGGTGCCCGGCCCCTAGAGGCCGCTGGCAGCTCCCCTGAACCGTCTGGCAGCAGCACAAGGCTGCTGCCGCCAAGTCCGCAGCAATCACGGCCCCTTGCTGCGCCGCGTCCGGATCAAGTGTGCAGCGCCGCAGCACTCCCAGGTACTGTCCCTGTCAGATGCGGCCACTCAGCCCGTTCAGGCCTTGGATGTGTAAGCAGCTTCTCTCTACAAATCACTGACGCAGGTCAGAGCGGATGCACAGGCCAGCTTTCTCAAGCAGCACTCACCTCGACCATGAAGTCGTCCAATTCGGGCCCGTGTGTGGTGCAGTCAGGCGTCAGCGTGCAGACGTTCAGCGCGGCGTTTAGCAGCATGGCAATGATTCTGCCCGGCTCGTCAGCATCATCCGTCACCTTCGCCCTGAGTGCGGTCACAATGCCGCGCAGCACCTCCCAACGCAGTGCAGGGTCCACCTGTTTCAGCAGGAGTTCATTGGTGCCTCTGATGCCGACACCAACAGCAGGTCACAGCTGGGACGGGGGTCTTGGCCACCTGTTCATAGAATGAGACAGGCTCATCCTCCCGTGAATAGCCCAAGCCATCCACTTCAAAACAGGCTTCGACGATGGCCGAGGTAGCCTCCTCGCTCAGAAGCACGGGACCCTTCAGTTTCTTGGCAGATTTTGGCACTTGTGATGCAATGACCTGCAGCACGTCCCAAGCTCAGGTACAGTGGCAGCCAAACAGCAGAAGGCAACTCATGCAAAAAGTTGCCCTGGGGATCCTGTGCATCCATGTCTGTGTGAAGCGGCTCACGTCTCGCAGGCGTTCAAGCGCGGTCCGGACGGGAGCCTCTTGGACCGATAACATGCGGGTCCGCTCCGGCTTCGGAGTAACGAGATGCTCGCTCGCTTGAATCAGGTCTAGCGCATGGCTGATCAGCGGATGCTAAGAGGATTTGATCTTGGCGATCCCTTGCCAGCGATTTGGGCCAGGAACCGTCCTTTGCGCCCGAAGCGTCGGACTATTCAAAAGCAGCGATCTGTTTGCGGCGTGTGCGTAATCCGAAAATGCTGTGGTTTCACAGTGCGCCCTAGCTGGTGCTAACGGCCCGCCGCGCTCGAGGCGACGGGCATCGACTCATATCAATATCTTCCCGAAAACTACCACCAGCCATGCCAGTCCTGTAGGTCCAGGCACACGAACCAATCAAGCCCTGTCCGAATACCAGGCCACCATCTGCCTGACCAGTAGGTTGGGCTGCAGGTCGGTCAGCGCCAGCGGTGCGTCTGTCATGGGGCTGACCCCCTTGCGGGCGATCCACTCCTCGACGGCCGCCCGCTCGTACGTGAAGCCGTCCCGCAGGCAGCGGAAGCTGCTGAGGAGGGGGCAGGATACGAACGCCCCACGGGAACAGGCAGCAGGGCCGTTGAGGCGCACGCTGGCCAGCACCGGGTCGCGCAGCAGCTCCTGCGTGATGGGGCAGGTGCACAGCTCCTCTAGGTCGAGCGCCGGTATCGAGCCCTGGCCGCTGGCAGCAGCAGGCGCTGCAGGCTGCTGTGAGGGGCGCGCGTCCCTGCGGGGCGGCCTGCACCACCAGAGGCAGGCTCAGCACTTGAGAAGATGCTCACTGAGAAAGGCCTACCCCAGCAGAGCAGAGGAACAGCCAGGGAGCCTGCCTGGGGCGCTCGCCAGCAGAGGTGGCCCGAGACTGCCCAGCAGCGGTGCCCGGCATGCTGGCCTCGGCAGGAGCCTCAGCGCCTGCCACCGCAGGCGACTCGTGCGCGACTGGGAGCGCAGCCATCTGCTGCACGGCCGCAGACTGCTGCACGGCCGCAGACTGCTGCCCCCGCCGGGCTGCATGGCCCTCCTGCTGCGCCGCATCCTCTTTCTGGCCGGCTGTGCCTGACTTGCGCAGGCTGCTGCTCGGCTGAGCTGCTGCTGGCTCCGCTGTGGACGAGCCGTTGTGCGCTGGCCTGCTGCTGCCGCCCGCCTGGCTTGGCCTGCTGTCAGCGGGAGGCCTGCAGCCAACACACACCTCATGCTGAGTACCAGAACAGGGCAGCTGCTGCTTTCCTGGCAACGGTGCCTACCCCTGGCTGCCGCCGCTCGCCCGCCTGGCCTGCTTCTTCTTCTTGGCCTTCTGCTTCGCAGTTTTGGCCGCCTGCTTCTGCGCAGCCCCCTCCTCCTCCGCCAGCAGCTCCTGCATGGCCGCGTCCGCCTGCAGCCCCACCGCAGCAGCCGTGTGAGCGGGGCGGTGGGCGCGGCCCTGCAGCCTGGTGGCGCCTGCTGCAACGTTACAAGCAGTCACACTGCGTCAATGGCTAGAGCAGAAGCAACCCCAGCCGGAACCGAGCAAACACATCAGATCACTGTAACGCATTCGCAGCAAAGCAACTTCACCCCTGCAGTCGCCCAGCGTCGGCGCGAGCACTGAGCTGAGCTGCACCGTGTGCGGGGGGGAGGCCTGCCTGCTTTCTCAGGATCCAGCGCAGGCGAGGCACGACAATCAGATGCCAGTCTGCCGCTGGCCCGACGTTTGGCGTCAGGAAGCAATCGCCCGCCGGCCCCAGGGGTCCCATGCTGGCTTGCTCCCACACTTCAAGGCAGCCCTCCACAATGTCGCGTGGCGGCAGCTGCTCAGTGCCGAGCGCAATGTGGCTGACCACGCCCAGGTACCCTGCGGGGACCGATCATGCCGCATGTGAGCCACGGCGGTGACAGCCTGGCGCGTCTGGGAGCTTGCCCGGTGCGCCCGTTGCTGAGCGCCCAACGAGCTGCCAGGCTTGGAAAGGCCAGCAGGATGAGCGTCAGTCAGGAGAGCTGCAGGGAGGCGCCGCACTGTGCAGCTGATGCAAGGCCTCGCCAGGCATGCGTCCGGTCGTGGCTCTGTCAACAACGTCGGCGCAGGCGTCCAGCAGGGCATGCAGCGCAGCCGGGTCGCTGACCGCACATTGCTGCTGAAGCAGGACTGCGCAGGCAGCCAGGCGGGTCAGCTGGCGGCGGCGGGCAGGGAGTGCAGGCCGCATCAGCGCAGCCTGCTACAGTGTGCCCTTTCAGTGGCTTGCAAGCGGCTGGCCCCATTGAGAGACCCAGCGGCGCTGTGTCGCAAGTATACTGTAAGTGCTGCCACCGAATCAGAGCGACTGGAGAGAAGACTGATATGGCTGTCAGCCTCCAGGCATCGCACAGTCAGAGCTGCTGGACTAGATTCAAGGCCCGGCCACGCCTCGGGGTCCCGTAATCCTGGGCACTGTGCAGAGGTGGGTGCCGGAGCGAGCCTGCCAGGCTGAGGCACTGGTGTAGGCACATCCCTGAGGATCTGACCGGAGCATCTCGCCCCTGCATCCGTTCCTCGTGCTCCTGCAAAGCCCATCTCATCATGCCCCACTTGAACGCGTGCACCATAAAGTCCGCCATCCCGTCGCCGGCCGGCAGGCCCTGCAGTCCATGCACACTCTCACCCTGGCCCAAGGCACCCTGTGGCGTCAGGCAGACCAGGTGCAGCTCCAGAGCCAGCAACGCGCCTGTCCGTCGCCGAACCAGTGAATGAGCAGCGCAGTGCAAAAGGCAGCCAACAAATGCGATTTGATGCTACCACCAAGGACCATGTCACGGCGCTGCTGCACTGTTCCCCTGCTTCCATCGGACATCACGGGCATGCATGTCACCAAGGCCTTGCAGGACTCTTGTGCAGCCGCCACCAAGTCGGCAGCGATGGCCCTCCCTCTGGGCACGGCGTCCGGGCTCAGCGAGCAGCGTGGCAGTTTTCCCACATTGAAGCCCTGTAGTCCGCCACAGCCGCCGTCAGTCGTCCAGGGCATTGGCTTGCGTCCCTGCCGCCGGGGTGCAGCTCTGGCAGGTAACACGCGCCTGGGCGCTGAGGGTCTCATGGTCCGCGCCGTTGCTCAGGTGCCGCGGCGTCAAGGTGCACACCTCCCAGATTATCAGCATCAACGTGCTGTGGTACTTGCCCCAGTCGTCATCATCTGGGACCCCACACCTGAGTGCCGCCGCCAGGCAGCGCAGCACCTCCCACCGCAGAGCGGGGTCCACCTGCCGTGGAGGCTGCGCGAAACTCATCGCTGCATGGACAACAATCAGTGACAGGGCTGCAGCAGCTGCGCCACTCCTCGCTCACCTGTTCCTCAGGAGCACTGGCCTTAGACTGGTTTAGCGCAATGAAGTCATGAACAGCTGCGCTGATAGCTGCTGCAACCTTGCCGGGCACGAGGATCCTCGTCTCCAGAGCGGCTTTGGGAAGGTTCGAATTGAGCACCTGCAGTGCACCTCGAAATCGGCACGTGCTATGAGGGGTCATGGGGTTGCTTGCGTCAACCCAATCCTGTGCTTGGTCGGCACTGCGCTACTCACGTCCCGCAGGCGTTCCAGACCGGTTCGGATCGGAGCTTCATGGACCGCGGACATGCTGTCCTCTCCGGCTTCGGGCGAACAGATTCTCGCTCGCTCGAGTCAGGTCCAGCGCATGGCCGAACGGCGGGCGCCAAGAGATCTTGGAATCCAGCGACGCGATTGCAGCGTCGGACCCTTCCAAACAGAGAGAGCATCTTTGTGTGACAGCATCAGACTAGCAAATGCGGATTGTGCTTGCTTTGCACTCTGCCCTAATCGCCCGCCGATTCCCGGGCGGCGGCCGTCATTTCATCTGTTCTGTCCCCGAAGGAGTATCTCTCCCTTAGTCTTGGCCATGACATACGAACCAATCATGCCCTGTCCGAATACCAGGCCACCATCTGCCTGACCAGCAGGTTGGGCTGCAGGTCGGTCAGCGCCAGCGGTGCGTCTGTCATGGGGCTGACCCCCTTGCGGGCGATCCACTCCTCGATGGCCGCCCGCTCGTACGTGAAGCCGTCCTGCAGGCAGCGGAAGCTGCTGAGGAGGGGGCAGGATACGAACGCCCCACGGGAACAGGCAGCAGGGCCGTTGAGGCGCACGCTGGCCAGCACGGGGTCGCGCAGCAGCTCCTGCGTGATGGGGCAGGTGCACAGCTCCTCCAGGTCGAGCGCTGGTATAGCGCAGTGGCCGCTGGCAGCAGCAGGCGCTGCAGGCTGCTGTGGGGGCCGCGCATGCCGGCGGGGCGGCCTGCACCACCAGAGGCAGGCTCAGCACTAGAGAAGATGCTCGCTGGGAGAAGCCTACCCCATCAGAGCTGTGGAGCAGCCAGGGTGCCTGCCTGGGGCGCCCGCCAGCAGAGGTCGCCCAAGACTGCTCAGCAGCGGCACCCGCCTGCGGCATGCTGGCCTCGGCAGGAGCCTCAGCGCCTGCCACCACAGGCGACTCGTGCGCGACTGCGAGCGCAGCCATCTGCTGCGGCAGGCGGGCTTGCTGCACAGCTGCAGGGTCTGCAGACTGCTGCCCGCGCTGGGCTGCATGGCCCTCCTGCTGCGCTGCCTCCTCACTCTGGCCGGCTGTGCCTTGCTGGTGCGGGCTGCTGCTCGGCTGAGCTGCTGCTGGCTCCGCTGTGGCCGAGCCGTTGTGTGCTGCCCTGCTGCTGCCGCCCGCCTGGCTTGGCCTGCTGTCAGCAGGAGACCTGCAGCCAACGCTTGCCTCATGCTCTGTACCAGCAGAACAGGGCAGCTGCTGCTTTCCTGGCACAGGTGCCCACCCTTGGCCGCCTCCACTCGCCCTGGCCTGCTTCTTCTTCTTGGCCTTCTTCTTGGCCTTTCTGACCGCCTGGGCGACAGCGTCCTCCTCAGCCAGCAGCTCCTGCATGGCCGCGTCCGCCTGCAGCCCCACCGCAGCAGCCACATGAGTGGGGCGGTGGGCGCAGCCAGCGCGAGGCGACACGCTGGTCCACTCTGCCTGGCATCTGCGAGGAGGCGCAGCCGCCCTGCCACCGCGTGTGATGAATCTGATGTGAGCACGGGGGCGCCCTGCCTGCTCCCTCATGATCCAGCGCAGGCGAGGCACAATGATCATGTACCAGTCCAGCTTGTCCCCCGTCGTTATGGCGTCTTCCACAATGCGGTCATAGCTTGATCCCAACTGGCCTTCAATGGCCATCTCCCACACCTCGAGGCAGCGCTCCAAGACTTCGCGTGGCGGCGGCTGCTCTGTGCCGAGCGCAATGTTGCTGGCCACGCCCAGGTACCCTGCCAGGGCCGTGCACGCTGCTTGAGCCGCAGCTTGCTCGGAGCTCCCGAGTGGCTGAGTCTCGAGCAGACTGCCGGGCGTCGGCGGCGTCAGTGACTGACAGGTAGCTTGGCTGGCAGGGAGGCGCCTCACTGTGCAGCTTCTGCACGACGCCCTCAGACAGCCAGCCCCCGTCAGGTGACGAGCTGCTCTGTGCCGCAACAAAGACAAGGTTGCTGCATACGTCCAGCAGTGTGTACAGTGGCGCAGGGTTCGTTGTCGCACATTGCTCGTGCAGGAGGGCTGCATGCGCAGCCAGGCCAGTCAGCAACCGGCGGCAGGCGGGGAGTTCCAGGCCGCAGGAGTGCGGCCTGCTGCCGTGTGCCCTTTCAGTGGCATGCAAGCGACTAGTCTCCTCAGAAAAGACACGTCGGTGCTGTGTAGCATGTCTGCAGCCACTGGGGGCTTCAGATCCACAAGAGCATGAGGGCGACATGCTGTCAGCTTTTATACGTCGCATCCCACAACTCCGGACTGAATGCCATTTCAAATCTGCAGCCCTTGGCGCTGGTTGCCGGGCATTCATGGGTGCTGGAGCGCGCCTGCTAGGCTCATGCACTGGCAGAAGTCCCCTCCGTCGGATGTGGTCGAGCCGTCTGGCCGCTCACGCGCCACCATCTGCTCCTCAGCGGCCCAGTATCCCACCCCCCACCTGAACGCATGCACCCAGAAAAAGTCGACCATATCCTCACCGGCGGCGAGCCCCTGCAAACCATGCAAGCAGCCTCTCGTCGGAGGCAGCCTCTGAGGAACAGCGGTGCGTCTCGCAGCCGCAGCCGCAGCCGCAGCGGCGCGCCTGCCCTTTGCCGAACCAGCGACTGAGCAGCGCTGTGCCATAGGCGACCATCAGCCCCTGTATGCTGCCTCGACTGCCAAGGTTGAGGACGCTCTTTATGTCAGGCGTCATCTCCAAGCGTTTCGCCGTGGCCTTGCAGCAATCGCGTGCCGCCGCCACCAAGTCGGCAGCGATGGCCCTCCCTCTGGGCACGGCGGCCGGGCTCAGCGAGCACCGCGGCAGAGCTACGGTGCAGATCCCCTGCAGTCTGCCGCAACCGCTGTCACTCGCCCAAGCTGAGGCGTCCATGTCGGGGCGCTGGCTTGCGTCCATGCTGCTGGGGTGCGGCCCAGGCAGGCAACACGCGCCTGGGCATTGAGGAACTCTTGGTCCGCCCCATGGATCAGGAAGCGCGGCGTCAGTGTGCACACCACTGTCATAGACAACATTAATTTGCTGTGGTACACCGCCTCCTTTTTGCCTTCACCTTCAACTTCACATCTGAGCGCCGCCGCCAGGAAGTGCAGCACCTCCCAGCGCAACGCAGGGTCCACCTGTCGCATCCCAGCAGCGGCGGTAGCAGGAACGTGCTTTATGGCACCGTTGCATCTATGCGGGAGGGCAGACGCTGCGCCTCCTCTCACTCACCTGTTCCTCGGGAGCGCTGGCCTGGGACTCGTTCAGGGACCCGTCCAGCTCAATCAAGTCAGGCACAGCTGCGCTGATAGCTGCCGCAGCCTCGCCACTCAGCAGCACGGAGCCCTTAGCCTCCAGCGCGGCCTTGGGAAGGTGGGAAGTGAGCATGTGTCAGCAGCAGAGGCTCAGCGATTTTGCAAGCACGGGTTGCGTTGCACCCCAAGCTTCCATCGGGGTTCTTGATCCTACTCACTTCTCGCAAGCGCTCCAGCGCTGTCCGCAGTGGGTGCTCGTCCATCACATCACATGTCTGCTGCTGCATGTGGAGCAGTCTCCCGCGTTTTCAGCGAACCGACAAGGAAATCCGCGGTTCTAGTAGGCAAAGAGCGGGGGTGCGGGGGTAATCGGTGCCTGCTTGCGTGCACCGTCCTGCGTTTGCAGTTTGTAGGTCCCGGTCCTGAGCAGGTTGGAGCGCCTCTGCAATCACACACAGACTACATTCTCCGCACTGGCACTTCCTCAGCAAGCGCGCTTGCTGTCCACTGCCCCACACGCTGACAGTTTTGGCCTCTCGCATCGTCTGCTGATTTTGGCAGGACCAGAATGAAGCGCTTCAGCTTGGACGACGTCGGCAAAGGCCCTCGCAAGCGGGTAAAGGGGCCCGTTTTCGTCAAGCAGAACAAGGGCGTGGAGGAGCGCGCCACCCGCGACCTGGAGCAGCTGGAGGTGAGGCCTCTGCTGGCGGGCCTCGCCAACTAACCAGCACACACAGGGGGACACAGCCGTGCGACCTGGTGGTGACCGCAGACTGAGGAGAGCAAAGAGGCCAAGCGGCTGGCCGCCCTGGAGCGCAAGGCGCAGCTGTACGAGAGCCTGCAGCACCAAGTGGACGTCGAAGATGAGGCAGCCAACGACCGCTTTGAGGTCGACTTCATCGCCAAGGCGCTCGCCCGACCCGCGGGCGCTGGCGGCTCGCAGGCTTTGCCGACTGCCGGCCACGCCACGCTGCGTGAGCCTCCCGTCTGACAAGCCGGCAGAGTGCCCTGCCGCCGGCAGCGCTCCGACAGGGACTGCTGCGCTGCAGACCCGGAGGCGCTGCTGCAGCAGCAGCGGGACATCAGGCGGCAGATGCAGGGCGGCGGTGGCCACGAGGAGTACAGCACATACGAGGCGGATGTGGCCGAGCTGGAGGCTCAGCACCGACGAGTCGATGTGAGCAGGATCTCCTTTGGTTGCAGCACCGTTTCACAATGGCCGAGTGCTGGGTGCATGACGCCCTGCCCTGCCCAACGGCCTGCAGGAGCTCAACGCGCAAAACGCTGAGCGCATAGAGGAGTTTGAGGCGGAGAGGAAGAAGCGAGCAGAGCGCGAGGCCCGCAAACGACGCGAGGCGGGGAAGCACAAGGACGCGGTGTTGCAGCGCCTGCTGCAGAAGCGGAAGCAGCAGGGCAAGACGTAACAGACGTTGCCTTTCATGTGTGTTTGTGTGTTCTGTATGTTTTTAGGCTAGCTGACTAGAGGGAGCAAATAGCGTAGCAAACGCACAGGAACGAAGAGCACAACAACCACGTGCTATTGCAGCTTGATGTCGAGGTGCTTCTCCTTGGCCTGCTTCTCGATCTCCTGTTTGAGCATCTTGCGGAAGGCCTCCCGCTCCTCACGTGTCTCCTCCAGTCGCCCAGCCTCCAGCTCTGTCACCCTACCGTCGGCGAGCGGGCATCAGTGCTGGCTCCACTGATGAGAGAGTGAGCCGAAGGGATCAGAAAGGGAGGCACACTTGTCGTAGAAGCCGGTCTTGATCATGAACAGCTCCATGCACCCTCCGGCCTGCACGCAGCAGTGGCATCTGACACGCATGTGCCGCGGCTTTTCCACCAGCCTTCAGAGCTTGTGACAGGACTTCGGATCATTAGATGGCAGATACATTCATTTTGATGTGGAGAGGGCGCACGACGAAGCAGGCGCCGGCGACCTTGGCGTAAAACTGCCACGGATGCGACATGCCTTCCGCCTTCAGCGGCGCTCGTTCATCGATACGGACGCCAGACAAGCTGGCGAGGCCACCATCAGGCGCTTGTCATTGCTTTCTGTTCTTCTGCCTGTCTGGCTGGTTATGCGCCGCAAGGCTGGTTCAGGAGGAAGCTCTCACAGCGGAACCTGCCAGAGTCTCCCTCCCCACCTCCCTCAGGCAAACAGCCCCTTCAGACGCACACACCAGCAGTGGCAGGCGCAAGCCGGATCAGGGCAACCCGCAGACATGCACGCGCCGCTGCGCCCCCCATCCTCAGCCCATCGCGTATTTCCTGGTCCATTCCCGCGCGGTCTCCTCGTATCGGTGGCGGTCCGTCTTGTAGATGTGCGCGATCTCGGGCACGAGCGGGTCGTCCGGGTTCGGGTCGGTCAGCAGGGAGCAGATGGACAGCAGCACCTGTGCGCTGGCAACGCCCCTCAGCCCCCCACAAGCATCTTCCTGACTCGCACGAGGCGCGGCGAGGGCTGCGTGCCTTGGAGATGGTCAGCGCTGGGCTCCACTGCTCCTTGAGGATGTCGAGGCAGATGCTGCCTTGGCTGTTCACGTTCGGGTGGTACACCTTTGTCTGAAACTGCACCTTCGGCGGCTTGAAGGGGTAGTCCGGCGGGAAGTGGATGTTCACGAAAAAGACGCCGCCCGAGTAGGGGCTGTCGCCGGGGCCCATGATCGTCGCCTGCGGCCGGCGGTCGGGGCGGCATCAGCGGCCCCCCAACCCCTGTTCAGCCTGCGGCCCGTTGAGGCGCCAGTGAGGTGCCAGACTGCCCCTCCCTGCGGCTCGGTATGGTAACCGCTCGGGGACCGGATCAGTTGCATGGAGCGGCGCGCGTGCAAGGCAGGGCGTGTGTGAGGCCTGGGAGGAAACAGGGGGCGATGGCTCTTGTGCCCGCGGCGTCCGCGGCGGGCCAAGCGGCTGGGAGCAACTCGCCTGCCAGTGGAAGAGATCGTCGCCGGAGGGCCCGGCGCTGCAGCTGGTCGGCGGGTCCCTGGACAGGTCCTGCAGGCGCAAGCGCGATGCCCGTTTCAAAACCGCCGCAGCTGAACTGTCCGCACTCCAGGCACCGGGCGGGCATCGTTTAAGGTGCAAGCGGCGGCTGCGAGGCTAGCTCGTCCGAGCAGCCGGGCAGGAGCGGGTCATCAGCTCGCCTGCAGCTCCTTCGATATCCGCTTGGACGCCATCGCGGCCCGAGACGATCCCTCCCCGGCGGCCCGCCCGCTACCAGCCTCCTCGGTGCCACCAATGGGCGCTACTCCGGTCTCAAGGCTTGGGGCCGCGAGGCCCCTCCAGTGCCAGGCTGTCTGGCATGCAGCCTGCTTGCCTTCTGCCTTGTTGACAGCAGGATTTGCGTGGCGTCATCCTGCCTCCTCCTCCTCCTCCCTCTGCCTCTGCCACTCTCTGTGGCTTCCCGCTGCTGGCTTGCGAATCCGTGCCCGCTGCTTCCCCCTCCTCAGTGCGCCCGCTTCGCCCACGGAACTAGTAGGAATGGTGGTCCCGCAGCTATAACCGGAGAGGGACTCATGCTGGCAGCCAGGAGCGCGGCTCGCCGGCAGCAGACGACAGCGCAAGCAACAGGGCAGAACAACAGCGACCGAGCAATCGGGGGGGCCAGCATGAGGCCGCCTCCTTCAGCTGTACTTGCCCAGGTCGACCTTCTTCTTGACGATCTGGCCGCCGTGGAACACAAAGGCGTCCAGGATGCCCGAAACGGTGAAGACACCGCCGACGATGGCGCAGACGCTGGTCAGGAAGGAGAGGAAGGAGGCGCGCTCCTCGTTGAACTTGACCTGCGGAAAGCCCCAAAAATCCGTATTATAAAATGTACAGTACCCCATTTTGTGGCCGACGAAAACGCAGCTGCAATCGACAGCATGCAGACTGACAGGCGAGAAGCGCTGCACGCTGGAAACGACATTTTTTGTCATCTAGCAAAACAGATGAACACTGAAGGCCCTTGCTGCCTGCCTCGGTGGCTTGGCGGAGCGTTGCTGGCAATACTCTGCGAAAAGCGAGATCGGCAAAACCAATTCATCCTGCCATGCCCTCGAGCCATCAACCGCCTGCCACCCCTGAGAGAGAGAGAGCTCCACAAGCGACCTCTGCACGGTGCAGGAGCAGGCCCATAAGAAGCCCAGCGCAGCTGCCGTGAGGCAGTCTGCGCTGGCAGCAGCTGCCCAGTTGACATCCGGGACTGACTCTCCAAGCATAAGAAAACGTCCACTGCATTGTGAGGTGTGAGCCTTGCACTCCTGTCCACAGCTTCCTTTCTGTGTGTGTGTGTTTGTGTATAGGAGATGAAGAGGGGGGGGGGGGGTACCTTGATGGGCGACAGCTCGTAGAAGAAGAACACGCCCGGCAGGTTGCGCTGCGCCGGCACGTTGCTCTCCTTGAAGTGTTCCGTCACACTGTACTGGTTCGTGTGGATGGTGCGGTTGCGGACGTCCGAATACGACGTCGGCACAACCTGGCGTGAGGGGGGCGGCAGGCCAGACAGCCTGTCAATGCCAGCCTGTCGATGCCAACATATCTATCCCATGCTGCTTACCCTTCAATGATCGCTCCCTGCTGCTGCCCGCACCTGAGTGAGTCAAAGACTCGCCGGCAATGCAGGTTCGGGAGGCAAAAAAAGTTTAGCTTGATTAGCTTGAGCAAATCAATTAATGTGCTGCCCACGAAGCGGAGAGAGAAGTGGGGGCGATTCGACTCTCCCGGCAAAACCGCCGACAGCGCCGCCCCGGAGCTTCTGCTGGCAGAGAATCCGGGAAAACTCCGGGGGGGAATCGTTCCGCCAGCCGGGAGAGCCGTCCTGTGAACTTCTCGGAAACCTAAACCGAAAAACCTAACGCCTGAAACCCTAACGCACAAAACCTAACGCAGGCGGCTTATCATGGGAAACCCGTCTCCTGCCGCCGCCGCCGGCGCCTGGGAAAGAACGCACCTTGAGGAAGTACTGGTAGGCGCCCGTGCGGCCGTTAGGGTTTAGCCGGTTGACCTTCGGCACAGCCACGCCGTCCAGCGGGTCCGCTTGGCCGGGAAAGTGCTGGCCAAAGGAGAGCGAGTGGATTGTGTGGCTCGTGTCGAATTCGTCCGTCCCGAAAGGCCCCAAGTCGTGCACGTGCATGGAGCCCTGCTGGAAGGAGCGGCCCGGCGCAAAGTGGAAGTTGCCCGCCACCTGCGGGCGGCGAAACCGCGGCTCAGGGGTTTTGCCGACGGGAGGTGCAGAGAGCAGTGTGGGTTCGCCCAGTTTTGTTGAAGGGCTCGGCACCGCCACCCAAAACCAAAGAGCAAAAACGCGGCTCCTCCCTCGGGAGCTCTCCCCCCCATGTCGCACAGAGGCGCGGCGGCGGCGGCAGCTGTGTGGAAGCTGTGCCAGTAGCAGGCGACCGCACGGACAGCGAAGAGAGCTCGGCGTGGGGCGAGCTCTGCCGAGTGCCGCAGCTGCTGCTGTCGCCTGCCCGAGCCACAGCAGCGCTGCTGAAAGTCTTAAACCCTAAACAAGGCGCCGCTGAAAACCCTGAACCCTGAAATCTAAATAAGGCGCGCTGGATCAGCCAAGCTGCTGCTGCCGGGCCGCCCTGCCCAAGCCTTAAACCCTAATGTCTGGGGCGCACGGCCAGCGAGGCGGCAGGGGCATGCACACAGCTGCAGCAGGAGCGACTGCGGCACAGAGCTCTCAGCCCTAAACCCTCACCCTAAACCCTAAACCTCAACCCAAAACCCTACACTAGGTCGTTCCTCCTCATCATCCCTTCCCAACGGCAGCGGCTGCTGCGCCTGCCGGCAGCCCGCTTGACTTTTTCTGCCACCCAAATACTGGACTATAACCGCTTGGCTGCCATCCAAAACTAAGAACTAGAAAGCTGCCAAGGGGGTCATAGTCCAGTTTTGGGTGGCAGAAAAAGTCAAAACTAAGAACTAGAAAGCTGCCGATTAGCAGCCGCCCCGAACCCCCGCCTGCGAAGCCCCAACTCACTGTGTTTTAGTGTTTAAGGGTTGTTTAAGGTTAAAGGGACCCTAAACCCTAAACCCAAAAACCCCTAACCCTGAATGGGAGGGGGAAGGGACCTTGTTGATGGCGAGCGCGCCCCACATGTGGCACCCCTCGCCCGCCTGCTCCCGCAGCTTCTCCACATAGCCCTCCTTGGCGCACTGCTCGATGCCTTGCGGGTCCCCGAACGCCCAGCCGCGCTTGCGATAGGCGCTTCGCACCTGCGTGGTGGCGTCAATGGGGGCTTGGTGCCGGGTATGAAGTTCGAGCGCAGGTTTCCTCACCAACCCTGGCAACCTCTGTGAAGATCACTGCCGAGCACGCTGCTGCTGTCCGTTTGAGCGCGAAAAAAGGGAAAACGGGGAAAAAGAAAAGAAGAAAAGGAAAAACCTTCTGTTTTGAAGCAGTCCGGGCTGGCCGGGCCGCCCCTCACTGATGCCTGCCCGGGAGCCTGCCCGCAGGTGGCGCAGCAGGGAGGCGTGTGTAACTGCCGCACCTCTTCGCAGGAGTTACAGCACTCGCCCTCGGCGCCGGCGCCGTAGCAGGAGCCGCAGAGCGTGCCGTTGGCTCGCGCCTCCAGCTCGGGGTCGTTCACCGGCCCTATCTCGTGTTTCTGCCCCTCGTCGATTGGCTTCCCGGACGAGTCCAGCCTCCGTTTGTAGACATCGTGGTCCTGCAAAACGCCGAGAAAACACGATTTTATGACAAAACACGGCAAAACTGTCGCCCGCAACTGGGTTTCCCCTTTTTGGGGGCCCTGAGAGGGAGGAGCGTCTGCCGGCAAGTGGTGGGAGCTGCTGCAATCGACGGCTGCAGCGGCGGCAGCCTCCAGCAGCAGGACTCTTCCCAGCGGCCATGCGTCAATGCTGGGCTCCTTTGAGATCTCTATGCAGGCTGTCTGTAGGCCAGGCGACTGCAAAGCTGAAAAGGCGAGGCTGGCCAGCAGGCAGCCGCGCACTAGGCAGGGTTTCGCCAGCCCCGCTCTCTGATGTCCAGTCATCTTCAAGCGCATGAAGACTGGCGCTATGAAATGAAATGAAATGAAATCAGGAACGGCTGAGGAGCGCACCACGTCCAGGTGCATCTCCCCACTCACGTCCATCGCATCCAGGCTGATCCACTCGCATGGAAGCCCCGGAAAGGTGATGTCAAACTGCGGCCGCCGATGCTTGCACATGTCAGCTGTCTGCCAGCTGGGACAGGCAGGAGATGAAGGCTGCAGGTGCGCACATTGATGGTCAAGTGTTCCCCTCTGGACGTGTCCACCGTCAGGTGGTTGACTGTCCGTGTCGTCATGTACTCGCCTGCAGGGCATCCACCGCTCATGGCTTGCTCTGCGCTGCGCTCGGACAAAAAAGCCCTGCGGTATGCAGGCTTCAGGAATGCAGGTGTACAGGAGAGGAGCCGATCATCCCTGATAGCTACCACAGCAGTGCAGTGCGCGCTGCCAAAACGCTGAAGCATGCCACAAAGCTGGTTGGCCCACTGTGCATTGGGTGGCAGCAGAGAGGAAGATAGGCACACCCAGCTCCGAGAAGAAGAGGGCGGCCATGATCAGGCTGGCGCCGACGGTGATCACGCCGCCCGATGCCGTGCGCTGGTAAAAGTCGTCGTTCACTTTGGGGAAGAGGTCCAATCGCTTCAGCTTGTCCATCGCGCCCCGCGTCCCCTCCCCGCGCCGCCAGGCCTGTTCCTGTCACCTCACCGCCATGCACAGGCTCGTCCTGCCGTCTCGCCTCACAAGCGGCGCGCGCGCCTGGCGATCGAAATCAGAGCCACTGGCGCCGGGTGATCCAGTCGCTTTGTGAGGTTTCTGGAATGCAGGCGAGGGCGTAGGAGTCGAACAGGTGTTTGGAAAGCAATGGGCGTAGTCGATCAAGAGTTGCAACAGCGTTCCAGCAAATTCTCAACCCCATGCTCAACCCCACATGCCATTCACAGGCAAGAGACACAATATGAAGCCATTCTTCTGCCAGCCGATCACGCCTTGGCGGCGGCCGCCGCGCTGACCGCCTTCTGCCGCAGCAGCAGCTTGGCCGCGCGGTTCTTGATGAGCTTGCGCGTGAGGACGCCATCCCACTCGGCGCCCTCCGCCTCCGCCTGCCCCTCGCACGAGCGCCGCTCAGTCGCCAGGCGAGGGCAGGACAGCACAGGCTGGAAGCCAAAGCATGCGAGGCAGGCTGCAGGCTGAAAAGCGCTCCAGGGGGAGGGGCGTGCCTCTTCCTCCTCCTCCGCCTTGGCCGCCCGCGGGTCGCTGTAGCCCACCAGCCGGCTGAGGTCCACTCGGGCCTCAGCGGTGCGCCGGGCTGTGCCGTTGCTGGCAGCCTCCCGTGCCTGCGCCAAGGCAAGCTGGTTATCAGAGGGCTTACAGTCCCCCAGGGGCGGCTTCCTCGGACTGGTCAGAGCTTGCTGGCGGTGGGCGGTATCAGAGCAAGGCCCCAATTGCTCCCATGGGCCCAGCACTTGTGCATGCATGCACCAGATCAGCGAACAGCGTGCTAAAGTAAAGAAACGCTCTCGCAAAACACCAGGTGGTTCTGATGATCGATGGTTCTAAGTGACGAGGGCGCGGGGTGCGTGCCGCGGTTTTGTCGGCCGCCAGCAGCCAGGGCGCGCCGGTCCAGGTGCGCCGCCGCAGGCTGCTGCTGCTGCTCAGGCGGGCGGGCAGCGCGGGCGCCTGCCGCTGGGCCCCCCCCTCCGAGCCGCGCTCCGACGGGTGCGCTGTCAGCGCCCGCAGCCGCCGCATCTTCTCTGTGGCAGTCTGCAGGCGCGGCGCTTGCATTTGTCATTTTGCATGTTTTCGGGGGTCAGTTTCTCCCATTTTCTACTCGTTCTTTTTCCCCTCAGGGGATCCACCATGGCCCTGAAGCCCAAGCCCCATTCGCAAGGTACCAGTGCCGGTGCCTAGCGCTCGGATGCGCGCACAGTTGCCTCTCTGGCAGCTGCTCGCAATGTGCCAGGTTCCTGGCCAGGCTTCCTTGCAGCCGCACCGCCAAGTCCCTTGCCCGCAGATTCGGTAACTGACGGCACTTTCAAATCCGCCACGTCAACAATGGTGGGGCGTCACAATGGGAGGCGGGGCTCAGCAGCGCCGCCAGCAGATGCAAAACGCCAGCGCCGAGCACTTCCAGCAGCCTATAAAACAAGCTGCAACAAAACAAGGAGCAGCCGCGCGATCTGCTGGCCGCCGGCGCCGCCAGCCACGACCCTGAACCCTAACCCAAACCCCTAATAGGGCCCCAGCAGGGCGCGCCTGGATGAGAGCCGGCAGGTCCGGGAAGAACTCGTCCTGTTCGATCGTGTAGAGACGTGCCGGCGGCTGCGGGGCGGCAGAATGCTCGCCGGAACCGCCGCGGCGCAGCGAGTGGGAGAGGCTGCCGGTGCGGCGCGGGCGGCCGGGCGCGCTCTGAGGCTCGGCCCGCCCCTCCAGCCGGCCCATGGCGCCGTCCAGCCTGGCGGTTATGCCCAGCAGGCCCTGGGGGGCGCAGCGGCGGCTGGGTCAGTTCCAGAGGCCCCCGGCGTCTCGGGCGTCCGGGCGAGTTTTTGCACTTTTCCCCCTCAGTTTTTGCGTGTTTTCGAATGCGGCGACTGGCAGAAAGGGCCGTGTGTCTGGGCCCCATGAGCGAGGGGTGGCCGAGCCTGCTGCCCAAAAACAGGAGTCATCTTGAGGCTGATAGCGAGGGCAGGCCGGCTCTCTGGCGGCTTCTGTCCGCTCGATTTATGGCAGCACGGGCCAGCTGCGGCGTGCGATCAGCAGCGGGAAAGAGGGGGCGGGAATTCGCCTGCTGCGCGCCGACGCAGACGTCCCGCAGCTGACCGAAAGCCTTGCGGGCAGCCGCCGCGCGCGCCTCCGCCGCCGCCAGTTGCGCCGCCTCGGCCGCGCTCGCGTCGCCCGGCTCCTGCTCCTGCTCGGCCGGCCGTGGCACTCAGCCGCCTCAGTCGCGGGCAGCCGGAAAGCTGCCAGGCGGCCGCAGGGGGCCATGCATGTGAGCTCTCGTTCAGATTTGCAGCAGCGAAGGTTTGATTTCAGAGAGGGATGGAGGAAGTGTGTCATCGCATCTCTGATTTCCATTCCTCATTCGTGACAAGGGGGGAGCCCAATGTCGGCCAACTTTCGGCGCAGGCGAGCTGCTGCGTGTTTTCGGCAGTCCTTGGCTGTGCCCTCCGGTGGCCCCGGTCTGGAGAAGGTATGATGGTTCAAGAAAGAAAGAAAGAAAGAAAGAAAGAAAGAAAGAAAGAAAGAAAGAAAGAAAGAAGTCTTGCTTTTCAAGGAGGAGTCTTGCTTTTCAAGGAAGAGTCTTGCTTTTCAAGGAAGAAAGGGCATGCATTTAAATAAAAACAGGACACGCGTGCGCGCCTGGCCGGCGGCGGCGGCGTCCAGCTGCGGCTGCCCGTCTTCCAACAGGCGGCAGCGCTCCTCCAGCAGCGCCCTCAGCCGCCCGCGCGCCTCCGCCTCCCTTGCTTCCGCCATGCCGGCCAGCTCGTGCATGCTCTCCTGCTGCACCTTGAGCCCTGCGGCAGCGGCGCATTGAAGTATTATTTGGCTTCATTTGGGCATTGTTGGTATCCCTTGGCCCTCAGGAAGCTTTATCAAGCTTGGAAAAGGCGCGCTGGGCGAGCCTGGGTCCACATTCGTGGTCATGATAATAGCTTTCGTTCAGCAACAAAATTGCATGCTGCAGCCGGCGGTGCCCGCAATGAGTCAACAGAATGCTCTGAGAGATTCCGGCACGCAAGCGCAGCGCGCCTTGCTGCAGGCACCCTGCCGGCTGCGGCCCAGTGCCGCGCTGTCCGTCCCAGACGGGCTCGGGAGCGGTGTGCTGCTGGCAACTGCCAGCGAGGCATGCAGGCAGCGGCAACATTGCAGGAGCATGACTCAGCTATGGGTAATATGCAGGAGCATGACTCGGCTATGAGTAATATGCACGACCAGACTGAACGAGGGAAAAGGGTCAGAAAGCTCTCCAAGGCGTTCCCTTCCAAGGCCCTCGAACCAGGATGAGCCGGCTGCTGGCTAATCACAGTCTGGCGGGCGGTGAGTGTGGCTAATCTTGGATTTGCGGGAATGCCAAGGGGCAGGCGAGCGAGGTGAGGGGCGGCTGCGGACCGTTCCAGTGAGCGATGAGGGCCTCGGGGTCCTCCGCCCCGCTGATGCCCCGCAGCCGCGCCCACGCCTCCTCCAGCGCCTCCAGCTGCGGCTGCACCGCCTGCCGAGGACCAGACAGCCTGTCAGTGCCCCCTGTTTAGGGTTTAGGGTTTAGGGTTTAGGGTAGGGTAGGGAACCCTAAACCACAGTGCCCCCCCGCAAGGCAGTTAACAGCCGATCCCAGCCAGCCGGCTTCTGAAAAATCAAGATCGGCCGCTGGTTGCTGGCTGCCAGTGCTTGGAGAGTTCCCTGCGACTGTGCCAGTGCTGCATTTCCAGGCTGTGAGTGATGCCCTTGTTGAGTGGGGCACAGCTGTGCAGACGGCTGCGGGCTCGCAAGTCCCTGGAGGACTCCCCAACACTCAGGGCAGCTCATGCACCCAGGTTCGGGGGCTGGGGCAAGATTCTGGCAGGGGGGATGTGATGGGCTGTCGCTGTACGGACGCCTCCGCTCGAAAAACAGGCACAGTGCTGCCCCCTCCTGCGTTTTGGGGGGTCTTCAGATTACTCGCAGGGTTTCGAGCGGAAGCATTCTATTTAGGGTTCGAAGGAGCTTCGTAGGGTTTTAGCCAGGGCATCAGTTCTAGGGTTCGTTGGCACTCTGTAGGGTTGCACACACAGCCGAGCAAGCTGGGGCGGGGGCGCGCCTGCAGCTGCAGCGCCATCTCCTCCTCTTGCGCCGCCAGCTGGGCGGCCTTTTCGCGTTCGGCCGCCTCCTTTGCCACGAGCGCAGCCTGCCGCTGCCGCTCGCGGTCGGCCTCCTCCTGCTGCAGCCGCTGCAGCTCGCGCACCTGCAGGGGCGCCCATTCGCCGTTTCCCAGCCTGTTTTTCCCCCTGCGCGGTTGCTGGAACTGCTCTACATCTGAGGGGGGGGGGGGGGGGACAGCCTGGCATGCTGCTCTGGCTGCTCTGGCAGGTGCGCTGCCCACAAAAAGCGAGCGGGTGCGGCCGCCCCAAAGGCAGCCGGGCCTCGCAGGAGTCTTGATGAGCGCAACAGGCTTGTTTTTCCCGCGGAGAGCACTGCCACTCCCCCCCCATGAGCGGGAAAATCCTGGGGAACGACTCCTTTTCACCGCATCAGCGCCGCCAAGCCCCCCGCTCGGTGCCAGCCTCGCCCCGGCCAAGCACCCTACACCGACGCCTGCCGTAAAACGCTAAATCATCCACAAAGCCAGGCTGTCCGCACCTCCCTGTTGCGGTCGTGCAGCTCGGCCCCCAGTCAGCCGAGGCGACCCTCCCTTCCCATAAAGACCCTTTCAAACCCTATATTCTTAATAAAATCCAGGCTGTCCTCAATTCCCCGTGGCACTCGTGCATCCTCACACTCGGCCCATGTCCCCTGATCTACCCTTGAACCCTAATAGGGTCTATCGACAGGCTGTCCGCACCTCCCTGTGGCGGTCGTGCAGCTTGGCCGCCCAGTCGGCCCGCGTGTCCTCCAGGTGCCTCGCAGCCCGCCCCTTTTCTTTCACGGCCTCCTCCAGAGCGGCGCGCGCCGCCCACACGTGCGCCCTCATCGCAGCCGCGTCCGCCTCATATTCCCGCTGCAGCTGTTGTGCCGCCGCAACAGCCGCCGCCACCGCCGCCACCTCGCGCCTGCCGGGTTTCAGGCTTTAGGGTTCAGGCGACGAGCCACGAGCCCTGCCGGGGTTCCAGGCTTCAGGCGATGAGTCACGAGCCCTGCCAAGCTTCCAGGGTCTGGATTTCAGGCAACTAGTCAGGCGCGCTGCATGCTGACGCGTTGGGGCCGCCTGCGGCTAGCGGCGGCTGCCTTCTAGGCTCGATTGGGTGCCGGCAGCGAGCAATTTGGGGGCGTGATTCTGCGACACCCCCCCCCCCCCCCTCTTCTCCCCCCCACACACACGCACACAGGAAGGCCGTGTTTGCGGTGCCTGCGGCAGGCTCAGAAGCTACACCTGCCCATCCTACCAACAAGCCCATCACAGGACTTCAAAGGGAGAAAACAATAACGACAAGGTCAGAAACCCCAAGGAATCGATCGAAATCCGAGCGAAGATCCGAATTCAACTTCGAATTTTGAATTTTAAAATCGCCTCACTTGGTGCGCGCCTCCAGCAGCTCGTACAGGCGGTGCTTGGCCAGCGCCTCGGCCCGCTCCTGCTCCACGGCGCGGCGCTGAGTCAGCAGCTGGCCCAGCTTCGCCGCGGCTTCCGGGCTGCCATCCGGCATCAGGCGGGCGCAGTCGCGGCTGGCAGTGGCCGTCCTGCCCGCCTGCGCCTCCTTCACCAACACCTCCTGCAGAGGCAGGCTGTGCTGGCTGGGTGCAATCGCCAGGCCCTGCTTGAGAAAACACATATAATTTCTTGATGCGTCACAGGAACGCATCTGTGATTTTTATTTAAAATAATAATTGTATCTATGAATTTTATTTAAAACAAGCATATCTCTTACTTTTATTCATAATACCGATCCACGATCTTAATCTTGTGTAGAAGTGTGCAAGTTTTACGAAATGAACAGCGTTTTTTTGGGACTAGAACAAGCTCATAAAAAAAACACCTGCTGTTACCATGGTTGCAGCATGAATTGAAGCTGATACTGATGCAGGACCTTCAAAGGCAGGCTGGCTGCGTCCGCAGGGCTCTGGTTGTGGTGAGCGCAGACGGGCCCCTAGGACGGAAAGCGCTGCCTGGTTGTGAAAGGGGGGGGGGGGGGGGGTAAAGGGG
>BHFV01000380.1:263-27751 GCA_003568905.1 Trebouxiophyceae sp. KSI-1
CGCCGCGCGCGCGCCGCAGTTACTGCCGCAAGCTGCAGCGGCCGGACTTTTGGGGCGGCGAGCTCGAGATCCTCGTCCTCAGCAAGATGCTGCGCTGCCCCATCTACGTGTATCGCACGGCCGAGGAGTCTGGACTGTGAGCCTTCCCCTTCCCTTTGCTGCCAGCCTGTCCTCCTTCCAGCCTGTCAGCCCGCAAGCTCCCTCTGCAGCCAGCCTGTCTTCGGGCAAGCTGCCGCGCTGGCTTGAGCTTTTTTCAAAACTTCCAAGCAGCTGGGAGGCTGTTCTGTGGCGGCTGGGCCATCCAGGCAGGCAGGGAAGGGAGGGCTGACTGCTCTGCAGATCTGCCTACTCGGCAGATCTGGAGCTGCTCCTCCGGGTGTGGCCGGCACACTAGATCTGCAGGAGATCGTTCAGTGAAGTGCATTGCAGCAGCCTGCCTGCGGGGACCACACGGCTCTGCTGGGGCGCCTGGCGAGGAAAATAAAACGATGTTTTTGAACAATCTGCCCATTTGTTTTCAGAACACTTGCTGCCACCCACCGCCTCCCCGCTTACCCCGCTGCACCTGACTACCTTCCCGCCTGAACATTTCCCTGCTGGCCCCTTGAAATGCTGTCGCACTGGAGGCATCCTCTGCCGTCAAAGTCTCACCATTCAAACGTAACACATCGTCAAACGACTGTGAGCTCTTCGGGTCTGCCTGCTGATGTAGGATCGAGTTTTTGCTTGAATGAAAACATTGAAATAAATGTGTTTTTAAATCAATGCGTTTTTAAATGCAGGAACGGATTCGGGTACGTCCCGATCGCCCGTTACGGCGAGCAGTGGGAGCGGACCTCCAAGGCCGGGAAAGGCCGCCGGGCGGTGCATGTTCTCTACAGCCACGGCAACCACTATGACGCCCTCTTTTGACCGCGTCAGCCCGCCCCCACAGAGCTGCCTGGCTGAAAGCACATTCCGCCTGTGACGCCCTCTTCTAGCCCCGTCCGGCCCCACATTGCAGCCTGTCTAAATGCACAAAAATTCCTTCTGTGAGAGGAAACCCGCTCTGTGCTGCTCTGGGCGAAGAGGAGCGCGCTTCTGCTGTGGCTGTTTGCTGTGAAAGGTTGCGTTTGCTTGCCGGCTGCAAGGGCCTGCCTGCAGCTGTCAGGAGGTGATTCATCCTGGTGAAGAGTGACTCACGATCGGTACCGAGAGGAGAGTCTAAGCGCCGGCATGAACGGCCCGCCACTGTCAGCAGAGCCTGCAATGACCCCGCCTTGGCATGCAAACGCATCACTGTCCGTCACACCCGCATGATGCGTACAAGTCAAGCTCATGCGGTTCTGGCGAATGCTGCTCTGTGACAGGCTGTCGCCTGCTCAGGAGTTTGGAACAAGGAGGGGCCTCTTCTGCTCGCGACTGGCCGCAGCTGCCGCGCCAGCCATGCCAGGAGCTGCGCAGCTTTGCAGTGAATGGGCCAAGGAAACCGCTGTTGTTCTTGCGAGGCAGAGAGTCTCCCAGGAAGGCACACAGCAGTTCTCTCAGCATCTAAAAGGACTACTTCGTCAGATGTTCACGGCCTGCTGACCACCGCCAGCTGCTGACAACTCAGGCAGTGCACAGCCGGCTCCCGTGCAGTCTCATTCAGCAAGCAGGAGTGCTGCTACAAAGCATGTCAGGGGCCTCTGGGCTGCAGTCAGAGTCTGGCAATCGGCCCATTTACTTGCCGCCGGCTGCCATGGAAGGATACGCCAGACAGATTTCTCTCCAGACAGATTTCTCTCCTTTTTATACTTGAGCTCGTCAAGACAAAACAGGGCAATTCCAGTGGCAGCAGCGAGACAAACTGACGGCTCTTGAGCGTGACTCGCAGCTGGTTTAGGCGTGACTCGCAGCACTTTAGTCAGTGTGACTCACAGCTCCACGCGTGACTCACAGCTCCTGAATGCGACTCACGGTTCGAAAGCGAGTGCAGCTCACAGCGCCGCCTGTGGCGCTGCGCTGCCGCTGCCGCCGAGGCGCGCCAGCATCCAATCGATGATGATGCCCGTAACCTCCGTCTTGCATGTGTCCAGGAAGAGGTCGTGCGCGAAACTGTCAAAGGGCTTTGCGGTCTTGTCTTGGCTGGAGACGTTGCGCAGGAAGCGCTCCGTCGCGGGCGGGTAGACGACCTGGCAGCAGTTACAGCAGCGGGTCTCAGCGACAGTTACAATGCTGGCCTTACAGTAGCAGTTACAGTCAGGTTCCTGCAGGAGGTTTGCAGTTGCCAAGCTCCTCGCTCCTTTCCTGCTCCAGGGGCTGAGGCTATATGCTGGGCCTGCCTGGCAGCCTGGCAGCTTTCGAATGTGCTGGAAATTGCTTCACTAGGCGCGGCCATGCCAGTGCCAGGAGGGGAGCGGATGAGAATGGGGCCTGGCGGCTCTTCCATCAGCACCACATGGACTTTGCAGCGCTGAGTTTACATATGAAGCCCTCGCAAAGGTGGATGGGGGACAGCATGCAGCCCCATCCATGGACAGCCCCCCCCTCTCCCCCCCATGTCAGACAGGGAGCCACTTGCCTTGTCAATGGTGGAGTAGACAACCAGCAGCGGCAGCCGCAGCTCACGCTCCCGGCTGCTGATGAAGCCCCACGCCTGCAGAAAGCTGTTGGCCATGCGCACGCGCACCTGCAATAAAACAACAACAAAGCCCCCTCCTCATCTCCCCTCCATCGCTTTTCAAACAAACGGACTCAGCCGGCATGAGGCAGTCGCCTGGCTGTTTCAGTGCAGCGCTTGCTCGGAGCAACGTGCAATCAGATTTGATTAGTAAAGGCAGGGCAGGCGCGTACCTTGGCCCCATCGAAGAAGGGATCCGCTGCCAGCGCCTTGCGCTGCGTCAGCAGCATTAGAACAACCGTCAGGCGCAACATGACGCCTCTGGCACTTTCAATGCGCGCTCTGTTCTTTAAAGTTTGTTGGGCACAACGCAGGGAAACCAGGAATATGGGAAGGCAGGACAGGAGGGAAGGAAAGAAGGGAGAAGGGATGGAGGAAGGGAGGAAGGGAGGAAGCTAGTGCCACAGCCCTTGCCAGCCTTTGCCATAATGATGGAGCAGCAACAGAGCTCGCGCTCCCATTCCTATAAGATGGTGGGAAACAAGGCCAAGGTGACGCATGAGGACAGGGGGAAGGGACTCGCCTCCTCTGGATTGAGGGTGACGTCGGGAATGCGGGGGCTTGGCACCAGCCTCGCGCCCGGCGAAATGCGAAGCACCAGCCCCTGGATCGCCTCCATGATCTTCAGCTGGAAGGTGCGTTCGCAGTCGACGGCGGGCGAGATGCTGATCAGGCCCTGCGGAGTTACGGCGGAGTTACAAGGCAGGGCTCGGCCGCGCGGGCGACGCGGCGTGCGGAAGGATATTCTGACCAGGCCCTGCCAGGCTCTGCTGAGTTATGCGGGGTACAAAGCGGGGCACAGTTGAGCATGTGCGGGGGAGCTCCTCATCAGGCCCTGTGGAGTTACGGCAGGGCGGGGGAGTTACAATGCAGGGCGCTAGACCGCACGGGTCAGGCAAGGGGCCGGTGGCGCGTGCTTCCTCCCACGCTTGCCGCGAGGCAGAGAGGCTGCACGCAGGCAAGAGGCCCGCATGGCTGACACCCTTCCTTTGTCGAAAAAAGGAGGTCAAAAGGCGCCAGGGGTGGGGCTTTGCCTGCCATTTGGACTGGTCCTGGATGGCGGCTGCAATCGTGGCCATGCCTCCCATGGACAGGCCGCCCAGGAAGACCGGAACAGGCGGGCTGGGCTCGGCCTTATCCACCACTTCCTTGGGACAGCAGCAGCCCGGCCGAGTCAGGGCAAGCAAGCCGGCCTAGTGGAAGCCTGCATCTAGAGAAGTGGGTGCAGGGAATGGGGAGTTTTGAGTGCCAGAGCCTTCCAGCCGGGTGGGGGCAGCGGCGCTGCGCGCCCCTCGAGTGGAAGCACATGATGCGAATGCCAGCATGCAGCAGCAGCCAAGTGCAGGGGGATCCATGCGCTGCAGCCGAACCAGGGCGGCCTGGAGGCAGGTACTTCTCCCAGGCTGCCGTGGAGGCTGAGCAGACAATGCGTGATCAGGTGAGGGCAAGCATGACCGTGGAGAAGTGGAGCAAGGGGGAGAAGGGGGATAAACCTGCCGAAAGGTGTAGATGTCGTCGATCAGGTGCTGGAAGTTCACCACGAGCGAGCGCTGCTTGGGCGCCTTGGGCTCGCTGCGGCCGAAGCTGTGGGCATCGAAGACAAACACGCTGATGCCTGCCTCCGCCAGCCGCTTGTACTCTGCCGCGATCCCGGTTTGATTCGGTCAGATCTGGGGGGCGAATGCCGCAGCCTTAGAGTGGGTCTGAGGGGCCCGAGCTCACACCGGAATCGTAGGCGGCGCAGTGGGAGGCGTAGCCGTGATGGAAGAGCAGCTTGGCTCGGGCGGGGGTGGGCGCGCTCCAGTGGCGGTGGTACAGCGTCTGGCCCCTGCATGATCCAAGAGAGTGAATCTTGACCGTCTGAATGCATCACAGGCGGCTGCAGGGGCGCCACAGAGACGCAGGGGTTGCACGACAAAGAGTGTGCTCGTTGTGATGCAGAGTGCGTGAGCAGTGGAGCTGCTGCAGGCGGCTTGGCATGCGAAAGATCGACAACAGTAGAGCCCAACATCGTCCTGACAGCGGAAGAAGCGGCTACAGAGCTTAGATATAAAGACATAGGCAGCACATCAGCTGAGTGGCATGTGGCTGCCAGGGAGAAAACTGCGGCAGAGCGCGCATAGGACTGCATCCTAATGCAACGACCAGCCACGCCGATGCAGTTTTTCGCGTCTCCTGTGCAGAGTGCGAACAAGGCGGGCACAGAAGAGGGCGATGCAGCATCTGCGCGCCAATTCAGTGCGGAGGGTGGGAACCGCGCACCTGGTGTTGACAAAGGTGCCCTCCACGAACGCCGCCATTGCTTCCCGTCGATGCCAGCAGGCTTTGAACGCAAAGTATGCTGGTTTTTGCTTGGGACCCGATTGAACGCCCTGCCATCAACAGCGCACACTCTTTCTCAGAGGCCAGCAAGTCCGTCAAAGCAGGTTACGTATCAGGCGCAAATCTTCGCGAAGGAGTGCGGTATGGCTCGACGTGAAGCCCGGCGCTGAGGCATGCGCCCCGCATGGCCGGCGACCTGAAGAGCAAGCGCAAGCGTGGAGACGCAGGCAAGTTCCTTCAGGAATGCCTCATGGCCGATCCACTGCGACCTTGTACCGTTCCCCGCCACCTGCCGGCGGATGTCTAACTTTCAGTGCTGATTTCGGGGCTGAAGCGCGTGGCCGGGCGGTGAAGTCGTCTGATTGCGGCAATAAAGGTCCCTAGCCACCTATATCAGGCCAATACGAGGCTCTTTGCGCTTGAAACAGTCCGAAATCCGGCCATCAGTCGCCTGTTATCCCACTCTCGTCGCCCACCGGCCACGCTCCTCGCTGCCTCCCGGCAGCAAACGCTTCAGGAATCCCTCAGTACCATACTCTGGCACATGCACCTCCGTTGTCATCTCATCCGGTGAGTTGGCCTTGCAGGGCATGCCGAGGCGTCCCACCCATCAAAACGCAGGCCCTCCTCGAGCCGTGGGCGCAGCGACAGCCCCGAGGCCCGCCAGCACGCGCGCCGCATCGTCAAGGCAGCCTTCCGCCGCTTCACGCTCCTGAACGAGCCGCTCGCAGACGGCCATGCTGCCGCCTTTGATGCCTTGCTGGACGGCTGCGAGGGTGCGCCTCTGGGGCCTGGCTGCGCCTTAGCAGCTGCACTATCTCAGCATTGCTGCGCCGCCTTTCCTTTAAGACCTAAGGCTATCAGATTGCTGCCTCCGCTTGTCTTCATGGATGTCACCCATTTCTGCTTTCAGCGCCCGGCTGCTCCTCCCTGCTTTCTGCCCCCTCTCACCTGCCAGCAGGTCCTGACACATGCGGCATCTCAATCGCCCACGACCTTCCGAATCCTTTATAATTTACATTCGCAAGAACGCAACACCCTCGCAGCTGCGATGTGCTGCAGCCAGCAAAACTGACTCACCTCGCGTGTTCTCGTCCCTCCTGTTTCAGACGAGAAAGACGGCCTTGGGATGACAGACACAAGGGTGCCATTCCGCGGTTCTGCCATCATTGCCGCAGCGGGGCGAAACGGCATTTGAGCATCCGCACACGCAGCATACCAGCAACAGCCGATCGTGAATCTGGGACGGCAGCATTCACGCAGCCCAGTCACTGCACTTGATCATGAGACAGCGCCGCTTCCCTGAGAACCAAGCAATGCCAGCCCAAAGGAACTCCTGGCGGCGGCGTGTACCGCCGCACCCCCCTGACTAAGGGGGGGGCTTCTGAATCTCGCCCTCCCTACAGGCGCCGGCCCCAGGGCCAGCGCCCCCAGGCGGGGGCCGGGGCAAGCCAGGCGCTGCTAGGCGTGCCGCGGCGTGTGCCCGGGCTGGTGCAGTGCATGCGACAGCTCAGGACCCCCCCCGGTCTTAAGTCTTAGTTGGCTTGGGTGGTGGTGTGATCCTCCTCCTCCTCAGGACCCGCGGACAAGTTGCTCAACGCAAGCGAGCTGGGAAGCCTCGCAGGCCGGGCTGGCACTGCACTGCTGGCACGCTCGCTGCAGCCAGCCATGCCACGGAGCTGGGGCAACAGAGGATGCATGCATGTGGCAGAGCAAAGCGATGTGCATTGGCGCAGCCGTGCGGGTGCAGGAGGGGCGGGCCGGCACCTGCGTAGCAAGGGAGCGCGGCCAGCTCGGCCAGGTGCGCCTGCAGCGCGGGCGTCGCGGCGCGTTCGGCAGCGTGCAGCCCGTGCAGCTGCTGCTGCGTGACGGACGCCTGCAGCTCGGAGGCTGTGGCTGTGAACAGGTCGCGCAGCTCCTACAGGCACTCATGTAAGGGACTCAAAGGCAGAAACTGCCTGTCTCATGGGGCTCTGCTCTTCACAGGACTCTTGGCATGCGCCATGCATGCATTGCCGGCTTGGCAGAAATTGCGCGCCGGAGGCAGGCAGCCTGCGCCATTGGCTGGCTCGGTCGCCGCAGCTGCTGGTCAGCCATGCTGGCGGGCGTTGCAGTGCACGCATCCCCCATTGCGTGCACCCTCGGACTTGGGATCTTCCCTGAACCCTGAATCAATGAAACTCTCGGGTTTGGGGTCACATGCGGCGGCAGAGGCAGGAGCGAAGCAGGAATTGCAGCGGCGGCGGCGGCCGCCGGCGGGCTGCAGCCCGTCCAGCTCTCGAAACCCTGCGAGCCAGGGGGAAGCCGCATTCGGCAGCTACCAGCGGACTCGCCTGCTGCGAAAAGTAGGTGAAGGGGGCGTCGTCCTGCAGCCCCCGGCGGGAGAGCGCGCCCTTGAAGACCTGCTTGCGATAGATCTTCTCCTCCACGGTGCCGCAGCTGATCAGGCGGTACACCTGCCGGCGGTCGGGCGGTTTGACTGCAGGCGGCCTCCCCGAGCCTGAGGCTGGGACCCTCCTCGCGGGACATAGCAACGCCCCCGCGCCTGGCACATTGGCTGGCCACGCTACCTGGCCCCATGCCCATCCGAGAGGCTTGGTGGCAGACTTTGCACCCCTTAAGCTAGGTGGCAGTAGGAGCATCCCAGAAAGCTGGCTGCAAGATTCTGTGGCGGCCAACGACTTGTGTGCTGTGCAGGATGCGGTGGCCTTGAAGCTTGGCAGTTGACAGCCGGCGCCCGATTGCAGCAGGCCGAGCGATGCGCTGGGCTCCGCTCTGGTGTCGCCAGGCCCATAAGGACGGCAGCCTCCCGGATGTATAGAGGGAGAACCCCACCACGACGTCGCGGGTCTGGCCGATGCGGTAGGCGCGGTCGACCGACTGGGAATCGGTGGCAGGGTTCCAGGCTGGGTCCAGAATCACGACTCGATCGGCGGCGGTCAACGTCAGGCCCAGGCCACCCACCTGCACGCCATCGTTGGCGCCGCCGCTGCTCAGCAAAAACGTATCCCCACTGCTGCGATAACCGCTGTCGGCGGTGGCAAGCACGGCAAGGTGACCTTGTTGCTGATACCAGTTCGGGGGGGAGAGCTTGATTTTGATGCTGATGCTGCTGCTGCGGTGCCATGCGGGATTATAACTCCACCGCAGCCTGGTGTTGCTGACCGCCGCAACCGCAACGCGAGCGAGAGGCAGCGGCTGCGCGGGCTCGAGTTTTCTGCGGCGGCGGTATATGCAGCGCCACATGCTGGACGCAGGCAGCACAACGGCTGCATTGGCGGCCTGGGACAGCGCGGCGTGCCTGTGAGGTCAGCAGCATCACAGGGACGTCTGCCGTGGTCTGGAAGCGCTGCACCGCCTCCTGCGGGCGCCACAGCAGTGCACTGTCGACACTGAAGACTCGAGGGAAAGGGGCACCGTGCAAGGATACTGCCGCCTGCCAGGCGTTCACAGCTGCAGCTGCTCGGCCAGTTACAGCCTCCTTGGGCTCACAAGAAAGGTTTGAGCGGTGCGCGCAGCAGCAGCTGCAGTCTGGGCGGGCGGTTAACGCCGTTTCCTGGAACGCCAGCCTTTCCTGGCAGGCGCCAAGCGCAGCAGCCAGCAGGCGGCCAAACCACCTGATTGAGTTGTGAGTGGGGGGTTTGCTTGAGCCTTGCCCCCCTCCCTGCACCGGCCCTCCGGGCCGGTGCACAGGGGGTGGTCGCGGCAAGCTGGTCACCCTCGTTATTACGCCGAAAGGCGTGTAATTATTATTATTATTATTCTGGGCGGGCGGCCGCACCTCTCGCAGCCCCGCGCTCATCGAGCCGTCGATGCGTTCGAAGCGCAGCCGCCGCCGGTCCAACTCCTGGCCGACGATGTCCAGCATGACCCGGCTCTGGCTGAAGACGAGCGTCCGGTGGCCCGCGGCACTCAGGCGCGCCAGCAGCTGGCTGACGAATGCTGACTTGCAGGAGGCTGCGACGCCTGCGAGACGCGGGCCGGCGGCTGGCTGTGCTTCCCTGTATGTTTCATTCTTGTTCTTTCGTAAGATGAAGAGAGCTCAGTGAGCTGGGCCTTTCCACAGACTAGCTCTGTTCTCTGAGGGTGTGTTCTGCTGCCCACACACCGCAAACATCCCCTATCATGAGCCCCAGAGCCCCATTGACAAACTCACGCCACATGGCCGCTGCAGCCGCAATTTGGACAGGACGCACCACGCGGGGCACGTGCTTGGCATGGCTGGCTGCAGCTGCTCCCCGCAACAGGCTGGCGCAGCATGGCCAGAAGGCAGGGCCACAAACGCACCTCGGCTCTTGAGCAGCTCGCGCAGCCGCCCCTCGGCGTCCTCGCCGTCCGCCCAGTCCAGGTCTGCCGCCGCCGCCTCCGCCCCCGAATCCGCCTCAGGCTCGTCCTGCCGAGGGCTGGACTGCGAGGAGGCGCTCTCCCACTCGAGGTCGCTGCCGTCGCTGACTATGAAATCCCGCATCTCCGCCGCGCCGCGCCCCTGGCCCCCCGCCAGCCGCTTGCCTGCAGCCGGCAGGCAGCTCATGCGGCGCGACTGGCAGCCGGCATGGCAGCCCCGGCCAGCTGCTGGCAACGCCACAGCAGCTTCTGACAGCACTGCCATGCTGCAACGCACTCATGCCACTGTAAGCGAGTGCTCGGTGCCGCCCAAGGCGGCGCTAAGCATAGCAATGGGCGCCGTGCCCTCCAGGCTGTCACCGCCAGGCTGACGGCAGGAGCAGGAGCCACGACATGCTGGGAGGCGCGCGCCTGCGGCGGCCACCGCGTCCGCGGCACGTTCGTTCAGCAGGAACGGGTGCGCGCAGACCTTCTTGAGCACCGTGACGGCCGCCAGCGGCGACTGCGTGCGATTGAGCGCCTCCTTCACGGCGCGGCTGCTCAGGAAGGCCTGCAGCCGCCCAGAGGGCGAGCTCAGCGGGCACAGACTGGGGGCTCATGCGAGGCTGCATGGGCTTGCTGCTGCGGGCCTGCGGCTGCCAGCCGTGCAGGGAGCAGCGGCAGAGTTCGGCGCGCCGACCAGTGGGAGAAAGCACGCATGTGCATGCCTGCTGTGGCCTGCCAGGCAGCCAGATGATGCCAGCCTGACAGCACATTGGAAGGAATTCGGAGGAGAGGAGAGCTGTGCCATGTACACACGGCGCTGCGCCGGTTGCAGCCGCAGCCAGATGACCAAGTCGTTCTTGCGCCCCAGGCGCTGCGGCACGGGCGCCCTGCTGACGCCCGCCACGCTGGGCTCGCAAGCCGCCGCCTCGCCGCTGCAGGCAGCACAGACGGCATTGACAGAGGCCAGATGGCTCGCAGCTGTGCCATCAGGCAGTTGCTGGAGAGCCTCTCAGCGCTGCAGCAGCTCAGCAGGGGCCTCTGCAGTGCATGCTGCTGCATGTGGCCGGACAGGGCACGCCAGCTTGTGGGCCGATCTTCACGCCTCCCTATTCCCTGCCCCCTACCTGACGCGGAGGACAGCGCCAGCACATGTGCATCGTGGCTGTGACAAGCGAGAGTCCAAGTGGGACATAACTCGGCATCCTGTCACCGTGTGCAGGCTCCTGCAGCAAGATTGCATCCCAAATGTGGCATGCTGTTACTGTGTGCAGCCTCCTGCAGCAAGTTTGCATCCCAAAATTTGACAGAGCAGCGCGTGCAGGCAGTGAGGGGGCGCGCCTCGGCTCCTGCGCGCGCACCAGCACGTCTTGCTTCTCCCGCCGCAGAAAGTGGGGAGCGTAGCGCGCCCGCAGCGCCGCTGCCCGGCCGCCTGCCAGCTGCCGCTCGCGCTCGGTGGCGTCGCGGCTGCTGCCCCTCGTGATGACATGCTCGAACTCGCTCTTGAAAAAACGTGCGTCCCCCAGCAGTCCCTGCAGACCGCAGGCACCGGTTTCAGGGCAGGTGTGGCGGTGCTGCAGACCTCTTGCGCCCGGCTGTCTTTTTGTGTGGGAGCGTGGCAGCGGCGCGTTGCCCAGCAGCAACTGCGGCTGCTCCACCTCACACCATCAGTGCTCAGCAAAGCAGGCTCATCAGCAGCCTGCCGCAGAGGCAGGGAGGAGTGCGCCAGCAAAGGCAGGGCTGCCTCTCCTGTCTCCCTGCAATGCGCCATGCCTCCAGCGGCAGCAGCATGCCTTGTCGCTGCTGCAAGCACGCCTTCATGTCAGCTCTCACAGCAGGCGGCAGCGCGGCGGGAGAGAGGATGAGTCACCGGTGCCACGAAGTCAAACAGCGCATGCAGCTCCATCAGGTTGTTCTGGATGGGCGTGCCGCTGATGATGACCGCCACAGCCGCCGGCAGCCGGCGCAGCTGCTGGGCGATCAGCGTCCGATCGTTCTTGATCTTGTGGCCCTGCATGCGCCGGCCACAGGCTCTGTCCCCTGCTCCGACCGGTAAGAAGCAGGAGCTGCTGCTGCGCGCGCGATGGATGCCAGCCTGGGCCTTTTTGAAGAACTGCTGCAGCATCAAGTGTTGATCAAAGCTTCGGATCTGCTCAGCCGCTGCAGGCTGAGGTGTGGCAGGCAGCGGCAGCGCGCGACGCAGGCACAGCAGCGAGCAAGCATGACAGACGGCACATGTGTGCTCAGGGTCCCGGCTGGGAAGCCGTGCCTCGTCGAGAATCAGGAAGTCCCACAGCGGCCGCTCATCGTCTTCCTCCCCTGGGCTGGTCCCGGGCGTGCGGCAGAGCAGGTCCGCGTTGTGCTGCACCATCCCATAAGTCGTCAGCAGCACGCCCGGGCTGCTGAAGACCTCCTGCAGCTGCGCCTCCCTGCAGCCGCCACGGCGCAGCCGTCAGGCTGCTGGTGCCTGTGCAGACGATGTCACGGGACCAAGGCGCTCAGGTCCGCCGCATTGGCTGGCTCTGCTGGCTTGCTGGCAGGCGCCCCAATCCATGCCTGGGAAGGGCAGGAAGGGAAGGGAAGGAAAGCCACCGGCCGCGCTGGCTGGACCCCGGCTCCAGCTCGTGCGTCTGCCGTGCCAGGCCGCACACGCCCAGCTCCTTGCGCCACTGCGCCAGCAGCGTCTTGGGCGCGACCACCAGCGCCCGCCTGCAGGCCAGCTCTTGTGCCTGACTGGCCAAGCAGCGGTGGCGGCTTGTCCATGACATGCCGCAAGCGCCCTGCCGCTCAGCGTCCCTGGCCAGAGCCATGAGCAGCAGGCAGCGCCAAGCTGCGAGGTGGAGCGTGAGGGGCTCACCGCAGCAGGCCGCTCTGCAGCATGCCTGCCAGGAAGGCCGCGCACTGCAGCGTCTTGCCCAGTCCCATGTCGTCCGCCAGGATCCCGCCCCGCTGCATGGCGTGCAGGCCCCACAGCCAGCGCACGCCCGCCTGCTGGTGGGCGTACAGGCGCCCGGCGACCGCTCCGGCCAGGCGGAACTCGCTCTTCTCCCCAAGCACCAGTGCACTGCCGTCCTGCCTGCCTGGCGAATTGTTGACAGGAACAGATGGTTCCAGGTTGGTGCCAGCCGCCTGCAGCACCAGCCGCCTCCGAAGAGGCGTTGCTGCCGCTACAGGCGCGGGGCACGTCGCAAGCTCCGCATGTTCGCCTCTCTGTCCAGGGGCTGCCCAGCTGCCTTGTGCAGTGGCAGCGGCAGGGCTGGCTGAGGGCCTGCCGTACTCTCCCTCGCTGTCGCTGCTACTGTCGGAACTCCAGTCTGCGTATGGATCACGGCTATCAGCCCGCAAATTCAGAAGAATTGGCTGTCGCTGATGTGACATGCAGTGACGCAGGCCGGCAGCTCACCCGCGATCTTGCGTCGGCTGGCGACTTTGGAGGCAAAGTTGCCCTTGACATCGACCGATTTAGTCAGCGAAAGGCCGGCCAGGGCGTCCGTCAGCCCATTGCTCGCATCCGAAAGCGCAGCTGGCCTTGCCTCCCCCGTACCGGGCTTGACCAGGCGCCGCAGAGGCCTGCGGCTTGCTTCTGGATCTTGTGACTGCTCCGCCATAGCGACTCTGCCTACCGCCGGACAAGAAGAAGGCCGGAAAGAGCAATTACCCGCCGGAAATTGCATTTTTGGGTTTCAAATTTTGAGCTGTTACACATGACAGGGAGCGGTTTAGAGCTCCTCATGGCCCGCGTCGAGGTGCCGACACCGCCCCTCCAATTTGAAGCTGTAGTAGCTTGCCGCCAGAGCGGCCTCATGCGCCGCCACCCGGCTGTTGGTCTGCGGCACATCTGCTGCTCGCTCCGCCCGCACAGCCGTTGTGGCGGTGCAGCCTTGGCAGGCCGGCTTCCGCGGCGGCGGCGGCTGCCGCGGCAGCACGGCCTCCAGCGCCTCGCCGACAGCCAGCAGCGTCCCGTCGTCGCCTGCAGGGCGACACGTCAGCACTCATGCTCGCACTAGCCAACACCATCTGGGCCTGAAATGTGAGTGGTAGGGGCGAGTGAGGAGCTCACCGGGGCGCGAATGCAGCTGCAGCCCAACCGGCAGTCCGTCCGCTGCCAGCCCAATCGGCAGGCTGAGGCCAGGCACAGCAGAGGGGCAGTCCACCTCCGCTGTGCGCGCGTACACCTTCATCGTCTCTTCAAGGCGGCCGTTGATCTCGCTGACCGGCTCTGCCGCGTCAATCGGCCGGGCGGTGATGGGCGTGGACGGGACGAGCATGATGTCGAAGCCCAGGTTGTCAAAGTAGTCGTTCCAGAGGCCGGTGATCTTGGGAGTCACTGGAAGATACCCGAGGCTGGCGCTTGGTCAGTCCCCGATCCCAGCTCTTTGCGTCGCTTGCGCTGCAGGGCTTGCCAGGAGCTGCGGTTGGGCCAGAGAGATGCTTATGAATCATGAGCGCACTCATTGAGGCGTGAGAAGCATCGAACGCTGCAGCTGCCACTGCTGATCATATCAGCGGCAGCGGCTGGGGCACATGGCAGCCTGTCTGCTTTTCATCTGGAGCCGGCCTTTTTCGCAGCGCCACACCTGCAGTGCTGCACACTTGCTGCGTGCAGAGGGGGGCGCACCGGTGCCCAGCATGTGCAGATACTGCTGCGGGGAGGGCCAGGAGTCGAGCGGGCGGAAGCTGTAGGCCTCCAGGCCTTCTTTCACTGGAGGCGAGGCGATGCTGGCGATGGCGTCCTCGTAACTGAGGTTGTATCTGTGAGTGTAAATGTACCTGAAGTCCGGCAATCCACGAGAATCAGCTGCCTGAAAGGCAAGGGCGCCCAACACACAGTGCACATGGCAGGCATGCAGCCGGTAACAGGCTTCCAGCGTATGCATGTAGCAGGAGTGACCCTGGTCGCCAGCAAGCACACACCCCATGCACTCGCAGCACTCCAGACAGAGCATACAGCTGCTGGCTCGCGCAGCACCATCGCGCCAGATGCACCTCGCTCGAGCTCTGCGTCCGCAGCACAGCCTGCGCCCCAGGAAACGCTGCGAAGATGGCACGGGCCGCAGCTTACCTGCTGAGCTCGCGGGGCATCTCGTAGATGTAGCTGAACTCGTCAGGAGCGTTGAGTCGCTGCTCAGTCAGCAGCAGCGCGATGTCAAACTCGACCAGCTGCGCTCCGGCCGCCGTGACCGCCGCCAGTGCCGCTTTGAAGACATCCTGGGTCTGCAGCGTGCGGCCGTGGCTCGGCATCAGTGACACAGACTTTGCACTTGTTTGGAGTCGGATTGAAGGTTTAATTTGGAAGAAGGATTGCTGATGGGTGCTGTGAAGATAGCGGGCGGCAGCAGCAGTAGGGACCAATCTGCTGCCTTTCTCCTGCCCGTCTTCCTCGTTGCAGCAGCAGAGTGCCTCTGTGCCAGTGGTAGGAGAGGCGGAGCTGCCGACCTCCTCGCCCAGGTCGTGCCACCAATTGAAAGGATATCCCAGCCGCAAGCCATCCAAGCTGACAGCCGCCGGGTCTGCCCGAGGGCAGTCGCTCAGCACGCCGTCCAGCAGCTTCACATCCGCCACCGACCGCGCCATAAGGCCTGTGATTGACATGAGCAGTGGTGATGATCACAGCTGTTGGCAATGATGAGTAAGTGAACAGCTCACGTGCACAGCTTTGAGAGAGCGCAGCCAGGTCCTCGATTGATTGCTTTGAAGCAAAGAGGCACGCAGAAAGTGGTCAATTTCGGTTCCCCGCTGGCAAGACATGTTATGAGGGCCTGCACCACTGCCAATGCACGCAAGTGCCATCAGGAATGGAAACGGGGCGGACCAACTGTGTCACGTGTGGTAGTCATCGGGACAAGGCCATTGCCAGCGGCATAGCAGGTCTGGCGCAGGCTGCCTGTGGAGGTCGGCCTGTAGCCCACAATGCCTGCAAGCGCGGCTCCCTGCGACCCTCAATCCTCCGCGCCCTGCCTAGCTGGCCCTTCCTAACAGTAGCCTCTGGTGCCGGGCATTGATGCAGCGCCATGCAGCCTGTGACCTAGTGGCATGCTTGCACAGCGTGCTGCTGAGGCTGGGCAGGCGAGTTGCCTGTGAGGGAGGCTGGGATGCGGCAGGAGCCTCCCGTGTCGGTGCACAGCCCCACGGCGGCGCCCCGAGCAGCCACCAGGGCGGCTGTGCCGCCGCTGCTGCCTGCAGGCAGATGCAGCAGGGCAGAGTTGGTCTTGCGGAATGCCCGCTGGGCAAGCATTGTTCACTGTAGGCAGGGTGCGCAGACAATCAGTCGGTCAAGTTGGACCAGAGCAGGAATGGCGTGCCGCACCGCCCACGTGCCTGTCCACTTGGTATGGATTGAGCACCGCGCCGTAGCGGGGGCTGATGGATGTCACCCCCCAGGCGAGCTCGTGCATGCGCGTCTTGCCGAGCACCACTCCATGCGCCGCCTCCAGCCTGGTTATGAGTGGCGAGCTCTCATTCTGGACAAGGCCTGCAGCAGGCAGGCAGGAGGCTGAATGCGATGCCACGTGATTGTCAGCGATGCCACGTGATTGTCATGCCGTCTACCAGCAGCTGAGAGGGATCCACCACAGGTTTTGAAGTTTGAAATCTTGTACCTTCAAAGGCTGGCAAACCCGCCACCGTTTCATAGCCTGCGACGTCAATGTTGTCTTTGACAGCAACTGCCAATCCGCAGAGTGGGCGCACATCCAGCCCAGCAGCAGCAGCAGCGTCGATGGCTGCTGCAGAGGCCAGCACCTGGAGCAGCAAACGCAGCTCATGACACTTTTGCTCAGAGGCAAACTCATTTCATCAGAAGTGGCCTCAGGACTCCGTGCCTTCTCACGGTCGAGCGCCGCGTAGGAGTTGAGGCACTCGATCTCATTCGCCCGGCCCAGCAGCGCCTCTGCATACTGCACCGCAGTGACTTGACGGCTGCACAGCAGCTCGACAGCTTCTGCGGCCGATATGCCGGTAAGCGCCTCGATCGTTTGGCCTGCAGGGCACAGCCAACAGACTGCTACAGCACAGCAGATTGCACAGGCCTGATGCCCCTGTCTGCAGCCTCCTGCGGTGATAGGGGTGCCCGGCTGCCGGCAGTACCTGCTGTCGCAACGCCAGCGTCGCTGGGGCCTTCAGCCACATGCTCTGCTGAGCTTGGCATTCGTTCCCATTTCCGAGCGAGTGTCATCATTCCTTCTCCGTACAGGCTCGCGAATAAGAGCTTACCAGCATGTACGCATTCTACCAGCTGCAGGCACGCCAGGCACCCCAGCAACACAGTTAGCAATGCTGCCCGCATGCCGTGCAGCATGCGACAGTCGTGTACGCGTCCTTCACCAGCGCGCTTTCAGGAGCGCTCTTCGTCAACGCAGATAGCGCATCAATCATCGTCTGATACTGGATGCGGGAGATTGCGGAGCACTGCGGTCGGTTTACTGCAGGGGCGCTCCCTTCTTCGCGCTCTAACGGGCTTTCGCCTTTCGCAGCACTGCTGCGCCCCACTTTGCCGGCTGTCCGCGAGCATTCGATCAGAATGAGCAGCGTTTGGGTGGCGACGGATCTTCAGACGTAGCGGAGGCGGCTCGGAACGCGATGCGGCTGGCAACATTTGTTCTGCTCACATTGGGCGTCGCCTGGGCGCAGCCAGCCGCGTATTCAGGTGCGTTCCCTGGTACTCAGCTCTGCCGTCCAAAGCTTTCTCACCATACAGTCAGATAAGCTCGAATCAGTTGGACGATGGAAATCTAACTAATTTTCGGAACCTCCTGCCGTCGTCTCGAGCAGAGGGTGATTATCAGACTCGTGTGAATTGAAGCCACGCATCTGCTGCGTGCATACATCGCGCCTGCCTGCCCTGCGTCGGAGGCTGCTCAGAGCTGGGACATTGGCTGCCACTGCTCCCTCCTATTGAACTGAACCGGCTGCACCTTCTTTTGCGGTGCAGAAAACGTGCAAAGCCACTTCGAATCGCTAGTGCGCACCGCCGACCGGCTTTTTGCTGAGCTCGGCAACGAGGCGGCCAGCGTGGCCGTGCTGCGGGCGGCGCTGCTCGTCTGCGCCTCCTGCCCAGCCACAAAGAGCAAGGGCCACTTTTCAGAGCGCGCATTCGTCTTTGATTCTTTCCCAGACCGGCAGTACCTGGCGCAATCCATCCTGCCGGCGCTCTTTGCGGAAGCCAAGCCCAAGCAGCTGCTCTGGGTAGGCGTGCAGGTGCACACCCACCTTCCAGGCAGCACTGACTGCCCCGGCCGCACGTTATCGGATGCCAACCTGCTGTGCTGCTGCAATGCCGCAAGCGCAAGCACTGCCATGCATGCATCTGCACCCGCTGTGCCAGCCTGGCGCATTTCCGGCGGCTGCCATGCCCATTTGCTCACATGCGGGCCTGGGCTGCCCCGCAGCCGTACACGCTGCGCACCCTCTACCAGGCAGCAGAGCCTGGAGTGGAGGTGACGACCATAGAGCCGGACGCAGCCGCGGCCGCGTGGGGCGCGCCCGGCCGCCACATCGCGGCGCCGCTGCAGGACCTCATCTTCCACGCTCAGCCGGCCAGCTTCGACGCCATCATCATCAACGGCGTCATAGGCGCGCTCGCCTCATCGCGCTTTGCTGCTGATGCCATGCGCTGCAACAGCAAGGGCTCCACGCCTGCAGGGACCTAGCTCACAAATGCAAGTGCACACATTTGCAACCTTGCCTTGCGAATCTAAAGCATCGAAGAGAGGCGGCAATGCCTCTCATGATTGATGTGCATCACAAATCCTGGAGTGCACTTTCTGGCCCCAGATGTTCGGCTCCTTCTTGCCCGGTGGTTATGGGCCGCCGCTGCCGCCCTCTGCAGGCTGGGGCATCGACGGCGAGCAGGCAGTGCGGGACGCGGCGGCGGTGATGGCGGAGGCGCTGCGGCCGGGCGGCTGGCTGGTGGTAGGCTGGAACCGCGGCATGGGCACCTGCTGCGAGTTGGGGCCCGGCTTCGCCGCCCGCGGCCTTGGCAGCCTGCCGGCCCTGCATGAGGTCGCCGGCTCGCAGACGCACCACGTATATGAAACGTTTGTTCGCCAGGACGCGGAAGGTGAAACGTTTGCTCGCCAGGACGCGGCCGGCGGCCAGTAGCGGCGGCGGGCCAGGCTGGCTGAATGCAGTATCCGAGCCAAAGGCACGGAGTTGTGTTTTTGGAGAGCCCCGTGTTGGGAGGTCATGCCGGGGACTTGCTGTGCCGGTGCCTCTAAAACGGGGATTCCAGGGTGGATTCCGGCCCGCCTGGATGAGCCTCTTGCCCCAGGCAGCTGTGTGATGCGAGACCAGAGGCTGTGGAGCTGCTGTCTGGCGTCCCCAGCATGAGTGGAGCCTGCCAACATGACTGATTATCTCGCATGTTCCTCGGACTCCGTACGCATTGCTGCACTCCCTCCGGCCGTAAGGCTACGCCCTATCGGGTGGTATACCGGCCAGCAGTCACAGAAGTTCACAGCATTGTTCCGGTCGGGTTCAATCGGCCAGCAGCTGGGCGAACGGCAGGCACGACGGGCAGAGGTGAGCCGCGGCGCATGCAACCCCCAAAAGGCATGTCAGCACCGCCGGCCGAGCCAACAAGCAGGAGCCGCGCTGCGCCATGCAGCAGCAGCGCAGGCAGGTCCCCGGCGGCTCCAGGAAGCAGCTCAGGGCTGCCCCATGCAGCCGCCCCATGCAGGCAAACTGCTGCTGGGGACGGCAGCTCAGCCTGAGCCTGCCGGCTAGCGGCTAGTCTCTGCCCACAGCGGCTCTACCGGCTTTCTCACCGGGCGGATGGGCGGGTTCGCGTGCTCCGCTCCCGTACTGTCAGGTAGGCAATCAAAGCACACTCTCACACGCCTCCCTGGAGGCCTAAACCTACTACAGGCTAGCCTGGCGATCCTCAGGGCTTGTCGTCTGGCGGCTCGGCGTCGCCGGCCCGCCGCCGCTGCGCGAGCAGCTCCCCCTGCCGCTGCCGCGACTGGTCCAGCCGATGCTCCAGCTTGGCGTTGCGCAGGCTCCACTCCTCGAGAGTCGCACGCAGCCGCCCGTTCTCTTCGACGTGCTGCTGCTTGGCCAGCTGCGAGGGCGCGCATGTGCCAGCCGTGAGGCTCAGGACACTTGCCCCGGCTGCAGCATTGCCTGTGGGCCCTGGTGCTCGGGTGCCAGGCAGGGGGGATCTATGACGACGAACGGGTGTCACCCCAGGATTGCTCCTTCAGGATTGCCAGCGACCAAGCATCAAAACATCCCGTTTCCGGAACAGCAGGGCAGCGCCCGCCTTGAGCAGCTGTGCTGCTGCAAAATCCGTAAAAAGAAGGGGTGGGGGGCAAGATTGGGCTGCACATCCCACTAAATAATGTACTTTGCAGCCAAAAATCTTCAAACGCGACCCCCACAGCGGGCTGCCAGCTGCCGAGTCGCGAGTGGGCGTGCCTGCAGCTGGCTGTTTTCCACCGCACGCGCCTCCAGCAGCGCCCACGTCTGCCGGCTCTGCGCGTGCAGCGCCTCCTTCTCGGCCAGCAGCGCACGCAGCTCCTGCTCGCGCGCTGCCAGCAGGTGCTCCAGGTGCACGGCCGTCGCGCCCTGCCGCTGCTCCAGCAGCCGGCTGCGGAGCGCCCGGCCAGACACCGAGTGAGGTGGCCGTTTTTTCCCGCCAAAACTCGAAACGCCTCGTTCAAATTTCCCGCCAAGAAGGATTCGAATCGCAGGCTCTCGGTTTCTTGGCCGTTTCCTGACTGCTTGCTCGGAAGGGCTGGCTCACGGATGTCGGAGGGAGCAGCAAGGCTAGGAGGCGGCACCTGTCTTCGCGCGCCTGCAGGTGCAGCACCTCCCTGGCGAGGTTGTCGCACCGCCGCTGCAAGAAGCGAATCAGCTCGCCCTGCTGCTCCACGACCGCGTCCTGCTGCCTGCGCCCGCAAAAAGTGGGACACTCAGCCGCCTCGTTTGCGCCTCAGTGCCGAGCAGCCGCCCCCTGCGTCCATGCGAGCCGCCACGGGCCTGCCGCGTGCAGCTCACTGACCGGTCTGCCAGCAACGAACCGCATCTGCCACGCACGAAACGCGAGGAGTCCGCTGCTGCTGGCGGCAGCTGGTGCTGCTTCTGCGTGGCACAGTGGCCGCCGCAACTGCGGCAATTCGCCAATTTGCCGGCCGCTTTTGCGGGCCGTACGGCAGCTGCAGGCAGGCGCGCACCGCAGGCTGACGCCGGGCGCAGTGAACAGCGCCGCCTGCAGGTCCAGCTGCGCGTCCGGGACCGCCCGTGTGCGGTTGTGCGCCGAGACTCGGCGGATGTACAGAGCGGCAAAGACGGCTGCGGCCGCGCACTCGCACCCGGCAATGGCCACCTGCAGCCGACAGCCCCAGGCTCTCTCTCCGGCTGGGCAGGAGGCGCAGGGGCGGGAGGGGCTGACTGCTTTTTGCTGCAAGGCGCGAGACAGGCGGGCAGGCCTGGGAGCACCGAAAGGAAGGGACGCCCCAGGCTGCATCAGGCGGCGCAGGCAGCGTAGGCACAAGCGGGCTTGCCTGCCTTCACTGAGGCCCTCACCCAGTGTTCCCTGCCGCTTGACAAGCAGGGATGCTGCTCAATCAGCCAGGGTGGGCTGGGATGGGCTGCAGAAGACCCGCCTTGCTCCTCCGTTTCAGGCATGTGACATGCAGCGTGGGCCACCAAGGTGATACAAAACACCACCGGATGAAAGGGGCGGCACCAGCTTGGCGTGCTGTGGGAGCCACGGCAGCACGCGCGGCCACAGGACGGCAAGCAGCAGGGCCGCCGTCGCGGTGGCAGCTGCATAGAAGGGGATTGACAGCAGGTGGCGCGTGCTGCGGTAGAACCTCAGGAAGCCGAGCTGCTGCCGCCGGCGGTGGTTCAGCCGCAGGTAGCTCTCCAGCAGCATGGCCGCCGCCAGCACGACCAGGTGCAGCGTCGCCTGCAGAGGAGAAGGAAGAAATAACAAATTAAGGCCGTCCCCAGCCGATGCGAGGCTTGATCGGCAGCTGCCAAGAACACGTTCGCGCATTCTTTTGAAGCGGCCAGGAATACGGGTCGACGGCTCAGCACAGGAATGTTTCTAGTTGGGCGGTGGAGCGGCGGAAAGGGGTAGGGAGGGCGGGCCTCGATGGCAAAGGAGTCATGCTGCGCGAGCGGGTTGGGCGGCAGCACGAGCAGCAGCAGGTAGGCGACAACGGCGGCCACGTACAGCAGCACCGCCCAGTGCGTGTGGATGGGGCCAAAGTGCTCCTGCGCTAGGCCGTCAGCCGCGTTGGGCTCCTCGCCAAACCTGCAGCACAGGAGGTCAGCTCTCAGGTCCGGGCAAGGTCTGCGCTTCTGGCGGGCCAGTGGACCAGGGATGGTCTGCAAGGCGATGGACGATGCCACGGCAGGATGGCCTGGCAGGGCCTCCCCAAAGTTGCGCCGTGCGCACCCGTCCTGCGGCAGCGGCACGTAGGAGCGGTCCAACAGCAGGCTCTCGTCGTACTCTGGCAGCTGCACACGCGTGGCGCCCGAGTGCGGCCTGGTCGCGCGTCCGGGTTGCATGCCTCTACCGATGCCGCATGGCAAACTGATTGCGAATCACCTGGACGGATATCAAGCTCTGCGAGCCTCGCACCAGGCGCCCATCCTTGCCAAGCTCTGCCGTGCAGTTTTTCTGCCCTGGCAGAGGCAAAGACCAGCTACGCCCTCGAGCCCTGAGCCTGCAATCGTCCGCACTTGCCGCGTATAGAACGGTTTGCAACTCACGATCTGCCGCTTTGTATGTGATAGCATCGCACGCTCTTCCAACGACGCCGCTAGTGCTTCCGCCAGATCAGCATCTGCCCGCTTGCAGAGCCGACAGTGTCGTTCTCTGCAGGGAAACGCCCGCTGACGGCACGAGAGGCCCAGCGTCAACATCTCGCCTGCTCCAGCTGTCCAGGCTGACCGGTGTACAGGCGGTGCCGGGCAAGTATAGACCACGATGGAAGAGGAACTCGAGGTCGACTACGAGGCCGAGGGTGCGCCGCTTCCGGCTCACTTGATTGCAAGCCAGCCATGGTCGGGCTGGCTCAGTGGCTGCGCCCCTGCAGATCTGCAAGGGGAAGGGAGCCAGCCGGCAGACGACGGTGCCCTGGCAGAGGAGGTGTACGGCGACCTGTTCGATGAACGAGGCGAGAAGGGACCTCTTCTGCAAGCCAAGCACGCCACAGTACGCTCACCATGCCAGATGGGTCTGCACTCGGAGGCTGTCCTGGCCTCAGCACGCCCCGACACAGCTCCGCGCCCCTGCTGCAGCTGCAGGAGGAGTGCCGGGGGCTGCGCGCCACAATCGCGGCGCTGCAGCAGGAGGCGCAGGCCGCCGCGGCAGAGGTGCGGCGCCGCACACAAGCCCTGCCCTCACCGAGCCCAGGTGCTCCTGTGCGAGCAGGCCGGCGCTGAGCCAAAAGCTCGGGGTGGTGGGGGCCGCAGAGGGAGGCGTGGCAGGAGGAGCGCCGAATCCTCGTGCGCAACATCTCCTGCATCTTCCGCACGGCCAGGGAGGAGCTGGACCGCAAGGACGCCGCACTGCAGGAGCGAGACGCCCAGCTGGCTGAGCGCGGCCAGCGCCTGCAGGAAGCAGAGCGCACAGCATGCGAGCTTCGTGCTGCGCTGAGTCAGTGGCAGGCCCAGCCCGTCCTGCCGCCGCCGCCAGAGCCGCACGCCGCAGCCGCGCCGCCTGCCGGGCCTTGAGCAGCCGCATGCATGGAGGTCGTGCTCGACAGCACGAGAGGAGTGCGTTACGTAACAGTGCGTTGCGTTACAGCAGACAACGGACCGGACCAGAACGGAAGCTGAAAGCAGACGCAAATCACTTCTTTCGCTGTTCCCGGCCGGCTTTGCCGGCTTTCCCAGCTTTGTCGGCGGCCTTGCTGCCGCTTTCGCCGCCGCCTTTTCCGGCTTTTCGCGTTTTGCCGGCCGAATGGGCGCCGCTCTTGCTGCCGGCCCTGCCAGCCTTCAGCACTCCCGCCTCGGCCGGTCGCAGCTGCTTCTCGGGCGCCCGCTCGGGCCCCGCGGCAGCCTCCCGCCGCTTGCCCCTTTTCGCCTTTTTGCCCTTTTTGCCGGCCGGCGCGTCCGGAAACTCGACCACTCCGTCGTGGGCGACCCCCTCGACCTGCTGCCGCTGCTGAGGCGCAGCTGCAGCCTGCTTCCGCTTGGGCTTGCCCGGCCCGGGCTTGTCGGCGGCCGCAGGGCGCTGCTTGGGGGTGGCAGCCGGCCGGGGCGCCGCCGCCGGCCGCTTGCTCGCGGAGGCCGGATCGAGCGCAGTCAGGCAGGTAAGGCGCGCCTGCGTCGCCGCCTCCGCCAGCGGCTTGCCTGCAGCAGTGCAAGCCCCCACACGTCAGCCGCGCCTCCTGCGCAACAGCCGGCTGCTCTGCCCCAAAACCCTAACCCCTTCAAACCCTGAAACCTAAAAACCAAAACCCTTCAAAACTAAACATGCATGGCAGACAGCGAGGCGCAGCAGACCGAGCCCTGCTGATTGGCTCCTGAAAGCACCTTGGACTCCTCTTCATGCAACGCGACTGTGCCCATCATCTCAGGCATGCGACTGACTGAGCCCTGCTGATTGGCTCCTGAAAGCACCTTGGACTCCTCTTCAGGCAATGCGACTGTGCCCATCATCTCAGGCATGCGACGGGCCCGCACCGGCTGCGCCGGCGGCAGAGGCCGTCCGCCAGTCCCACAGCCGCACGGTCCCGTCGGAGGCCGCCGAAGCGAGCAGCCCGAGCCCGCCGGCCGGCTGCGGGCCCGGCAGCGGACAAGCGCCGCGCACGCGGCTGCCATGCGCGCGGGGCAGTTCGCCCGCGGCGGCGGCGGCGGGGGCGCGCAGGTCCCACAGAGCGAGCGTGCCGGCCTCGCTGCCGCTCAGCAGCAGGTGCGGGCCGACAAAGGCGAGGCACAGCGGGCGGCGCGTGTGCGGCAGCCGCGCGCTGGGCTCGTCGCACCCCACCTCGTGCAGCAGCACCTGCAGAGCAGTGGCGGGCTGCAGACGGCAGCTTTGTGGCAGCGAGGAAAGCGGATTCCGATCCCTGTCCCTTGTGTTGCAACTCCCTCCTCCTTGCTTTCCTCGCCAAGCGTGCTTTCCAGGCACTCGTGTCGGTAGCAGCAACACCCTAAACCCTAAACCCTAAACATGCCAAGCTTCCTCCCAGACGCTGCGAGCACTGCTCACGGGCCCCCTGGATGAATGGCGCGTTTTGACGGCGGCAAAATGCTGGCACGGTTTCCGGGGAGAGTGGAAGGAACGCTGGGGAAACACACACACACAAGTCCCCTGCGTGGCCCTTCTGAATTCAACACCCCGATCGAAGCCTCCTCGGTGCAACATTCCCCACTCTGCTGCGAAGCGAGGGCTGCGCCAGAAGCGGCCCCAGTGCTGCGGACCTCCCCCTCCCCCCCTAGGCACAGAGAGCGGCAGCCAGCCTGCCGGGCCAGCCTGGGGTTTGGACAGGGAGCGCCGCGCCTCGCTGCCGCAGGTCAGCGCGTAGGCGTCCCCCGTCGGAGAGAAGGCGACCTGTTCGGCCGGCGCCGGCAGCGCGGCCGCATGCGCCGCCTTGCCCCGCACGAGGTTCCAGAGCCGCAGGCCGCCGTCGCGCGCCGTCGAGAGCGCCAGGCGCCCGCTGGGGTGCAGCGCGATGCTGCTGACCTCCTTCCTGCAAGCGGCCGTCACAAAAACAACTTTTCAATGTGTGCCATGCGAAGTATTTTTGGCAACTCTCCGCGTGATGCTGCTGACCTCCTTCCTGCGGGCAATGGCCACGACACAGAAGCGAGAATAATGCTGTGTTTTTAGAAAACTTGGCAACGTGCGGTGCGATGCGGCTGACCTCCCTTCCTACCGATGCCGGCTGTTTGCCAGACGGACCTGGGAAGGATTGGTCGCCACATGTGCGGACTGAGGGTGACGTAACGAGGCGATTTGGGTAACACAACCGTCCCCTAGCCAGGCTGGCGAGCGCCCAGGCTGGCGAGCGGCGAGGCGTGAGCAAGCCTCTGCCCCGCCGCTCGATGGGAGAGCCTTGGCGGGCTCTCAACCCCGGCCAGCCGCAGGTCAGGCTGCGGAGAACGGTCCTTGCATGCCAGGGAGCTGCTGCCCTTCTGTGCGGAGCTGGGCTGAGCAGCGCAGGCCCATCCGGCCCTGCTGCTGTGGGAGTGGGAGCGCACTTGTGGCCGCGCAGCGTCTTGAGGCACACCCACTCGCCGCCGGCCTGCCACACTGTGATGCCGCCGTCCGCGGCGCCGCTCAGCAGGTGGCTGGGGCGGTGGGCCGAGTCGGGGGCATAGAAAGCGACCGCCGAGACAGCGCCCTCCCCCGGGTTCATCAGGAAGCCCAGGTCCGTGCCCGCCTGCAGCCGACTCCCTCACGCTCCTGAAGGTGCCGAGCTGATGGCGCCGTGCAAGCGTGCTGCTTGTTTGGAGGCGAGAGGAGCGCGCCTGCAGGTCGTAGAGATGCACCAAGTCATCTGCGCCACCAGATGCCAGGTATGGCGCGCTGGAGGCGATGCACTTGACTGGCGCCTGCAGAAAGGCGGGATACAGTCGGATGTACAGCGAAAGGGCGCGTAGCGATGTGCTCGGCCAAAGGGCGAGGCTTCCGAGCAACGCCAAGGACTGAGATGCAGCAGGAGATGTAGCAGGGATTGCAGCAGCAGGAATTGCGACTCAAGCAGCACGCTGTTACGAAAAAGCATCAGCACGCGTACCTTGTGTGCCGGGTACACGAATGCGCGGTCCAGTGCGGCCTCCTGCGGCGTCCCGGAACGCGCCGTCAAGCCGCAAGTGCCGGAAGTGCCGTCTTCCTGGTTGAGTGAATCGAGATCGATCACGCACCTCGGCCTTCCCAGACGTCGAGCACTGGTAGCCGAACAGGAAGCGGTCGTAGCTGCCGGCCACGACGCGCGCCATCTGGCGCTTTCACTGACTCGCGCTGGCGCCGCAGGGGCGGCTGGCGCCTCCTATATAAGCGCCGTATGCTGGATGCTTGCCGCCAGGTGAGAAGCTCGTAAGGCAGAGCATTGGGACTGCAGGGCCTTCCGGCCGCCGATTTCGTACGCGGGCAACAACCTCGCTCAGAAAACGCGCCTCACAATCGGAGCGCTCTCCTCACCTCGCCGCACTGCCTACGAAAGTTTCGCGTTCCCTACAGCCACTGGCAAAGCGAAGAAAGCGCAGTTCTGCATCAGGCCTGCTTGAGCTGCAGGCTCCACTGCTGGCTCACGAGCAGCTCCGGCTTGCGGACGACCAGGGCGGTAGCAGCCAGGCCGGGCTTCAGGAACGGCGGCCCCCAGGCGGCCTCCAGCTGCCGCCCGCCGGTCGTCGCGCTCCAGCGGGATCCCGGCTTGCCGAGGCCCAGGATCACGATCCGTTCGATCGCCAGGCTGTTGGCAAAGCCGTCCGCCACCACCTGCGGCCGTCGTGGGGCACTCAAGCCACGGCCCAGTTCCAGAGCTCGGCAGCTGAGCAGCTCTGGCGGCGCTCGGCACCCTGTCATAAAAGGACGCAGCTTAACAGCGGCGAAATGCCCAGCAGCCAGCCAGGCACGCAGAAAAGAAGTTTTTTTCCCGGCCGGGCCGCTTCACAGCCTGTCCAAACGACGTTCCAAAACGAGACAGAAAGGCGGCAGAAAGCAGGCGACCCTAGAACTCTAACAGGCTCTGGCCGCCCACCTTGCTGCTGAGCGCGCCGCCGGCGAATGAGAACTCTGTGAGGCTGAAGGCGCCGGCCTCGTGCGCAAAGGAGCGGCCGTCGTCCAAATACAGGCTGCCGGCCGCGGCGCCGTCGCCATCCAGGGCCACGATGAGCGTGAATGGGTCCTGCGCCGTGCATTTCAGGGTTTATTTTTCAAGTAGGGTTCAACTTCAGGGTTTCAAATAGGGTTTTCTGCTGCGCGGTGCGTCGGCCGCAGGAAGCGGGGCGGAGGTTTTGATAGTCGAGGTTTAAGGCCAGGGTTATACAGGGTTTGGTAGGGTATCTGGCACAGGGGCCTATGGAGATCTGCATCGCGGCTTTGAATGGGCGAAACAAGGGGGGGTAACCCCCTGCTGTCAGGAAGGCCAGGCGGCGTAGCCCTGGGTTAAGGGTTACCCTAAACCCTAAGCCCTAAACCCTGGGTGGTCCCCGGCACACAGCCCGCTCGTATGCTGGTGCTGCAGCGGCGCCGGGCGCGCATCCAGCCAACTCTTAGGGGGTAGGGGGGGGGGGGGGG
>BHFV01000381.1:0-22522 GCA_003568905.1 Trebouxiophyceae sp. KSI-1
CCCCCCTCCCACCTGTGCGCCTACGCCGCCTACGCCGGCTTCCCAGGCACAGCCCGCTTTGCCCAGTGGGGGTGGGGGCGTGCCTGGCCGAGGTGGCCCATGCCCATGCCCCGGTAGCTGCTCTCCAGCTGCGCAAACTGGCGCTTGAAGTTGTCGACTGCGGAGGGGTACATGAAGTTGGGCTGCGCCCGCCCGCCCTGCAGGTAGTCTGCCAGCATGTGCGGGTGGTACTCCAGGATCTCGCGGTAGATCAGCTCGCGCACCTGCCGCGGCCAGCGCAGGCTCCCGTCAGTTACCGACGGGAAGGTTCAGTTGCGGGTTTAAAATTCCCGCCGAAATCGCAACCTTGCTGAAAAATTAAAAATGCTTTGAATCAGCATTTGAAACTTTCTTGCAAGCATTCGATAGCCCCCGCTGCTCGTGACTGTGCAGCTTGTCCTGCAGCAATGCAACGGCCCAGCCAAACTCCTTGGCTTCCCTTGGCGACCAGAGTCCAGCGTCCCCGCCCCCCGCCCCCTCATTTGAGCCGGCCGGGAGGCGTGCCTCCGACGAGGACAGCTTGCGCCGCTCGAAGTCGAAGGCCAGCTTGCTGACCGGCTGCGCGCTCGGCTCGCGGCCGGGCTGGGAGAGGCCGACAAAGTAGGCGTCCGCCAGCGCGTCCTCGGACGTCGGCCGCTCGGCCGGGTCGAAGGCCAGCATCTGCTTCAGCAGGCGCAGAGCGCCGCGGTCCGCGCGCGGAAAGTGCGCCTCGAAGCTCTTGCCGGGCTTCTTGCGCATGTTCATCAGGAAGCGGCGCGCCTTCTCGTTGCGCACCTGCGGGGCCACGAGGGAGGCGGAGCGGCTGAGCGGCAGGAGGCACGGCGCAGTGCGGTGCAGCCCAGGCAAGCAGGCCGGGCTGGCGCAGGCGCGGGGTGCGAGCAGCTGAGCGCCGAGGGCAAGAAGGCTCTGCACTAGCAGCACCCGGCGCCCGCACGCAGCAGCTCCCGCCCATCGGTCCCGTGCCGCTGCCCAAACGCAGTCCCCAGAGCTCCAAAAGCCCAGCCTCTCCCAGCCGCCGCCCCAACACGGCCTCCCTCTGACAGACCCAGCCTTCTCAACGGAGAGTCCAGCCCCAGCTCGCTCCTGCTCCGAAACAACGACATGCCGCCTTCCCGGCCCCAGCAGAGCAGGGCCCAGAGGGGAGATCCAAGGCGCGCGCCTTGGCGATGACCTCCTGGCTGGGCGAGCCGAGCAGGTCGGTGATGAGCTCCAGCTGGTGCACCACGTTGCGGCCCGGGAAGAGCGGCTTGCCCAGCAGGATCTCCGCGAAGATGCAGCCGATCGACCAGATGTCGATCGCGGGCGAGTACTTTGCGAAGAAGGAGCCGCACAGCTCCGGCGCGCGGTACCACCTGGGGGCCGGCCAGCCTGGAACGCTCAGAGTTGTGCGGTTTCGGGTTTGAAGGTGCGGGGATGTCGCCAGGAGGGCGCCGCCAGGGAAGGCATGCTTTGGGGCCGAGGACGGGGCTGCTGCTGCTGCTGCTGCTGCTGCTGCTGCTGCTGCTGCTGCTGCTGCTGCTGCTGCTGCTTCTGTGATCCTGGCTGCAAAGGACACGCACCACATTCGCGGCTCCGTAGGGGTCATCCTTTCCAAGCAAAAGGTGAGATCCGTTTGGAAAGGTGAGGTCCCTGACTTCAGCTTCGTCCCACCTGTCCCAGCACGCAGCCGCGGCTGGGTGTTCTGAACCAGGGCTGCCGGGGAGAGATGCAGACCGCGTGGCGTCGCAGTCTGACAAATTCGGGACGGGTGCAAGGTGGCGGAGCAGTTGTGGGGTTCCTTTCCTTCCCTCCTCATTGACTGAAATGAAGCGGGGGCGCGAGGGTGGAGAGCAGGGGAGAAGGGAGGGGCGGCAGGCGGACCGCGTGGCCACATAGTCGGTCCAGAAGATGGTCGTCGGCATGTCGTTGAAGGACGGCCGCGCGAGGCCAAAGTCGCAGATCTTGAGCTTGCAGTCGCTGTTGGCCAGGATGTTCTTCGGCTTCAGGTCGCGGTGGAAGACCTTGGCTGCGGCAGGCGGGCAGGGGCGGCTGGGCTCAGACTCCCTCAGGCTGATGCGAGGAGAGGAGGGGGGGGGGGTGTCGAGCTGCTCGGGCGGTGTGTGCTGTAGAGGGGCGGGCTGCAAGCTGGCTGGCGCTGGCAAGGAGCCCTTGGGACTGCTGCTGCATGAGGCGCTGCGCTGCGAGTGGCATTGCCAAGGCGGAGGGAGCCGACCATCGCTGCAACTAGAATGGAGGAAAAGTTATTACATGAGGAATGAGAAAACCGGGTGTAAGACGTTGCTCACGGCTTAGGTAGCCTGTTTTGTATGTACGTGGAGATTTGTGTGCATTTCTCCCGGAAAAAGGGGGAGAAATCAGGAAGAAGAAGTTGTTCCCGAAGGGTTTGCAGTTTATCCGCATCAGTGGAGCCGCACGGCCCCAGGACAGGATGCTCTGGGTGGGAGCCTCTTGAGGGCTTCTGATCAATGGTCGATGTGGAGTGTGGTGGAAGGAGCAAGGGATGAGGGCAGACCCGTGTGGATGTACTTCAGTCCGCGCAGCAGCTGGTAGAGAAAAAACTGGTGGTGCTCCGGCGTCAGGTCGTCGTTCGCTTTGATGACCTGCAGGCAGGCGCTCAGGAGTCTGAGAGAGGGTGCAGGAGGCTGGGAGGGTGCTGGGGGCGTGGACACGTCCTTGACATAGCAAGCCAGCCCCAGAGGGACCTGGGGAGCCCCAGGACTCGGGCTGTGAAGGACGAGTAGGCAGGGCGCTGGCAGACGACTGAGGAGAAAGCAGCTGATGCATGAAGGCGTACCTGGTGCAGGTCCGTCTCCATGAGCTCGAACACCACGTAGATGTCCTTGAACTCGCGCGGGCTGGGCGGCAGCATGATGTGTTTGATCTCCACGATGTCTGCACCGGGCAGCCGCCTGCGTCAGCGCTTTGCGGGTCTCTGTGCTCCAGACAGCTGTGACAGGAGGCCAGCTGGTTCACCTGGGTGCCGCAGCAGCCGCAGCAGCTTGATCTCGCGCAGGATGCGCGTGGCGTCGCTCACGTGGTCAAACACATTATTGATCTTTTTGATGGCCACCTTCTCGCCCGACTTGGAGTCGACGGCGGAGCAGACGACGCCGTAGCTGCCCTTGCCGATCACCTCCTGCGCGCGGACGGTGCCGGCAGGTCAGCGACCTAGGCCTGGCGATGACCGCTGCCATCACCGACCAGCTGTCAGCCAGCCGACGGGCCCCGCGCCGCTGCATTCAGCGCCATCGGCCCGCGATCGGTCCGATCACCGCATTCTCGGGCGGCAGCGGGGCTGGTAAGGCGGTTGCGGCCGGAGCCAGCAGCCGTGTGTGCTCAACATCCGCGGCGCCCCGCGGGCAGACGGCGAGCCAGCCAGAACGCACAATGACAGAGGGCTATTTGGGCCCAGCTGCGGTAACGGTGGTGCACCGGGAGCCGAGGAACAGTAAGCACGCAACCGACCAGGCTCTTCCTGCAGCCGCGATCAACCGCCGGCAGGAGGTGGGGGCCGCGCCTTGATGATGTACCGCGCCTCTCCATATTCGCTGAAAAAGTCCTTGGGGTCCATCCGCGAGCTGGACTTCGCGGGGGCGGCCATCCGGGCCCGTCAATCGCCGGCGCGATCGACTGCTGTGTCCCGCAGGAAGGTCCAGGCCACCGACCGGCCTCACCGGCCGGCACAAAGTCCGCTCGCGCGTCCGCGCAGCGGGGGGCCCGCGCCCGAAGCCGGCCGGTCAAGGCCGGTCAAGGAGGCCGACGCCGCGATGCCCCTGCCAGGTCGCGCTCACGCCGCGTCCGTGCACTGCTTTAAGGCTCCTCAGCAGCAACCTAACGAAAGGCTTCGCTAGCTCGGTCGTGCCTCGGCCCGTAAACCGGCTGCCCACTCCGACCGGCGGTCGATGGCCTCAGAGCACACAAGGCCGGGACGCCCGCAGCGGCTGGAAGCGCCCCACTACGCTTGCTTCGGGGCTCATGCTTACTCCTCGGAACTCTCGTGTCGCTTGTTATCGACCGTCAAGCCGGCTAGCGGCACCCAGGTGCGGACAACCTGCCGACCTGTCGGCACGATCGCCCCTCCCTTTTTCGGCATCTGCAGCTCGACCCATGCGTGGCTTCACATCTGCCTGCTTTTGGTGCTAGCTGCTGCGTTCGCTGCTGCGCAAGCTTGCGCCAGCCAAGCGCGGTCGATTCCCACAATCCGGAACGCGACCCACCCAGGGGCTGTCGTGCCTTTCAGCGACGGAATACGGAACGGAAGCAGGAGGTGAGCACACCGCACAAGTCTGCTCGCACCTGCGGGCTCGGATCCGCGCTCAGCACTTGCTGTTGCCAGCCTGCAACCCGGCTTTTCTGACGGGGCCGGCTGCGGAGGCTGCCTGCCAGGCTTCCAGTGCACATACGCTTGCCCGGATGTTGCAGGCGCCTTGGCAGGACCTCTTGAGCCCGGACAACTCCAGCCAAGCCCAAGCGGCAAGGTAGCAGCAGGCAGGGGCAGCCATGGCGTCCGCCAACACGATGTTCAAGTCGCACGAGGATTACCGGCGCAACAAGGAGCTGGAGGAGGCGCGCAAGGCGGGTCTGGCGCCCGCGGCTGTCGATGAGGAGGGCAAAGCGATCAACCCGCACATCCCGCAGTACATGAGCCAGGCGCCCTGGTACCTGAACGCCGACCGGCCGACGCTCAAGCACCAGAAGGACTGGCGGGAGGGCCTGAAGGATGACCGGAAGTACTATGACCGCGGCGCCAAGGTCTTCCAGGCCAAGACGTACCGCAAGGGCGCCTGCGAAAAGTGAGCCTCCTCTTTCCTCTGCCAGCCACCATTTCAAGCCCAACTTGCCCCCTCTTCTCTCCGCCTGTAGTGTTTCTTCTGGACGCTGACGATAGCTGGTGCGCTGCTAGTCAAGACGCCTCGAAACTGCTGCTGCCGGTCGACTGTTTCGGGAATCGCGCCCCGGCTTGGCCTGCCCCCGAGTCCCGGACAGGCTGCTCCTCACACGTCTGCACTCCGTTTCCTGCCATCTTCCTTTCACACAGAAGAGCCTGGCCTGCTTCGGCTCCCCTCAGGTAGGGGCGGTGGGTGGAGGGTGGAAGGGGAGGGACAGGCTTCAGGGCAACCACTGACCCGCCTGCCAAAAAACGCGCAGCTGCGGCGCGATGACTCACAAGACCAAGGACTGCGTGGAGCGGCCGCGCAAGGTGGGCGCCAAGTTCACCAAGGCCGGCATCGCGCCCGACGAGAAGATCCAGGACCTGCGGCTCGAGACGTTCGATGCGAAGAAGGATCGCTGGAACGGATACGACACGGCCGAGTATGCGCGCGTCATCGAGCTGTGAGCATCCTCCCTACTCCATCTCCCTTGGCGATGCAGTGTTGGAGCCCCTGCTTAGCAGCCCCCATGAATCTGGAGAGCCAGATAGACGTGCGCGCAAACAGGCCCTCCTTCTGCTGCGGGTCCAGCTGCTGCTGCTGCTGCTGCGCGCTGTACTGGCGCTCCTGTCCAGCCGCAGGCAGGGCTGCCTGCCTGGCGGCTCCCTGCTTGAACTACTGCATTTTTTTCCGATGCCCCCTAGCAGCAGCAGCAGTCAGCTGCAGGCACCCCTGAACCGGCTGCCGTGCCTGCCCAGGTATGAGAAGGCGGAGCGTGTCAAGGACGAGGCCAAGCGCAAGGCACTGCTTGAGAAGCTGGAGCGCGGCGAGGAGGTCGACGCCGAGGCGGAGGCGGCCGGCGACGACGACAAGATCGCCGAGACGGAGGAGGCCGGTACGTCCCCGCTTCCGCCGCTTTCCCACCGCGCATGCGTCTCGACGCGCCGCCAACTCGCGCGTCGTCGCCGCGGAATTTTCGGGCGATTCGAAATTTTGGCGGGAAACCTGTCCGATGCGATTGCGACCGCCGCGTGCAGGCTTCGACAAGCTCGAGAAGCGCGTGCGCACGACGGGCGGCGGCTCTTCGGGCACCGTCCGCAACCTGCGCATCCGGGAGGACACGGCCAAGTACCTGTACAATCTGGACCCGAACAGCGCGCACTACGACCCCAAATCGCGCAGCATGCGCGCCGACCCGCAGCCGCACAAGCCGGCCAACGAGAAGGCGTTCATGGGCGACAACTGGACGCGCCAGACAGGCGACTTTTACGGACTGCAGGCGCTGACAGTGCACGCGATCCAGGCGCAGCGCGCGGGCTCGGAGGTCCACCCGCAGGCGGCGCCCTCGCAGGTGCGGGCACCGCCCAACCCGCTCCGACTTCTTCCCACCTGCTTGCCAGTACCAACAGCAGCAACACTCGGGGAGCAGGAGCTGCTCGCTTGCATGCGCTGTCGGGAATGGAACGCGCTGGCACCATCTGCTCTTCTACTGGGCATGGGCTGCACAGGGTGGATGCATGCAAGGCAGCAGGGCGGTCGCAGGCCTGCCGCGTGCCGCTACGACCGCATTCTGACGCCTGGGGGCCGGCGTTTGCGCTCGCAGGCGGAGGCGCTGCACCGCCAGTTCAAGGCGAAGAAGGAGGCGATGGAGGCGCAGGGGCGCGGGGCCGTGCTGGCCAAGTACGGCAACGCGGCCAAGCAGCCGGAGCCGGAGGAGGCGGCGCTGCTGCTGGGGCAGACGGAGGGGTATGTGGAGTACAATGCGGCCGGCAAGCTGATCAAGGGGCAGGAGGCCAAGGCGCGCCCACCCCGCACCCCCTCTCTCATTGCTAGCAGCGTCTCCGCGAGTGGAAAGCATGCTCCAAGGTATGGCCGCTGCTGCATGCTGGACTGTGCAGTCGTCTCGGGTTCAGAGAGGCTCCCGGCACTGGGCCGCGCTGCACAGCTTGGGTCGCTCCGCGACGCCCCGGTGCTGCAGCCATTGCGCTCGATGCCAATGTGCCAGTCCAGGAAGGAAAGGGCCTGGCCTGCTCCTCGCGGGGTCCGGCGCCCGCATGTCAGACTGCCGCGAGTTGGCGTTGACGGCCTGGTTCGCTTGTGTTCCGACTGCAGGCCCGCTCGCGCTACGAGGAGGACGTGCACCCGGGCAACCACAGCAGCGTGTGGGGCTCCTGGTGGGCGGACGGCGAGTGGGGCTTTGCCTGCTGCCACCAGACGAGCCGCAACAGCTACTGCACGGGCGCGGCCGGCCTCGAGGCCGCGGCCGCCGCCGCCGCGCAGCAGCAGCGCAACCTGGAGAACCGGGCGGCAGCCGCGGCCGCCGCGCCGCCGCCGCCCGCCGCGTCGCGCCAGGCGCGCCTTCTTGCCCGCGGCGCTCTTGCCGCAGCCGGCCAGACGGCCTGGCGGGCTGTAGAGATTTGGGAGCTGTTCTGCCGTGTGTCGAGGCTCCATACCCGGGAGCAAAGCCGCGGATGCGCAGCATGAACGAAGCTGATTCGACCCAGCACGGCTGCGACCGTCGAGAGTGGATCTCTTGATGTCAGCATCTCGCGCTGCCTGGTAGCATGGTCGAGAGGCGCGTGACTGACGCCGCGCCTGCCTGCCGCGCTCGCAGGCGCAGGCCGCCTGGGGCAGCGAGGCGGCCGGCGACATCCAGATCGACCCGGCCAAGTTGGAGGCGGCGCTGCGGAGGCAGCGGGAGGCCGCCGACGGCTCCGAGACCGCGGACGACCGCAAGCGGAAGTACAACAGCCTGGCGGACAGCGGTGGGCCCACTGAGGAGGAGATGGAGGCGTACCGCATGACCAAGGCTCGCGCCGACGACCCGCTGGCGAGGGCCATGGACGGCGGCGGCGGCCGGGAGGGCGGCTACGACTACGTCTGATCAGTCACACCGACCGTCTGATTAGTCATGCTTCGCCTGATCAGTCACGCTGCGTCTCATCAGTCTTCCGCCGCCGCCGGCTCCATCTGCTGCTCCGAGCTGCTATGTCGTTCGCTCGGCGCAGAGCATTGAGCTGCGACAGTTTTGGAACCGAGCCAGTGCGGCTGGCTGGCGGCGCCGCACCCGCGCGCGTGGGCGCTGGTGCTGCTGCGCCTGTATAGTATTCGTGCATTCTGCCCGCTTCATCAGGTGGTGCTGGCCGCCCCTCCCCTGCTCAGGGGGTTTGTCTGTTTCATTGTTTCATCAAATGACTGTTGAAAACATTGCAAAACTATTCAAGGAGCAGCAAGCAAGCTAACGCGGCGAGCAAGCGTGCAATCCGAAGCTGTGTGCTCCATCAGGAGTCCTAAACCTAAGTGGCTGCGGAACAAAGCTGCGTCTCATACTTCAGTACACACAGACATGACATTGGGAGCGTTGCAACAGGCCAAACCTACCCTCTACAGTGTGGCTGCTAGCAGCGGGCGAGCGGGACGTGAGCGGCCTTCAGGTGCGGGTGCAGCCTGCCAGTCAGCCACAGGCCGTACATGCGAAAGTCTGCGGGCAAGGGCTGAGAGTCGGCAATGTAAGCTTCAAAATGACATCCTTCAAGAGCGGGATAGAGGAGAGGCACCTGAGATCAAGCTCCAGATGGGGTACCTGAAGGTCAAAGGCTGGTTGCGCTCGATGAAAAAGTGCCCGACCCAAGCAGGCCCGTAGCCGCAGAGGGGGACCAGCAGGAGAGGCAGCCAGCTCTGCGTCAGCAGCGCCACCAGCAGGCACGCCAGCGCCAGCGTGCTGCACTGGCAGGGGAGCTTCAGCACTCAGCAGGAGGAGGCAACATGGCAGGGCAGGAATAGGCGAAAGAAACACCTGCCGATGTAGTGTGCCTGTCGTGTGGCTTTCCGGCTGTGCTCCCGCAGGTAGACGTGCCAGAAGGATTTGTATTGGGTGAGGCGGCCTGTGCCGGCATCAACGCGTGCCATCTTGCCCAGATAAGTGTGCTGAAGGTACAGGCGGACTGCCAAATTCAAAGCACGCACGCGCCAGTCTGAATTGCCTTTCGTGAAACTTGTCTTTCGCTCAGTGCCAGATCAGCCGTTTGCAAGCAGCAAGGTTGGCGGCTGGGGCGATCGGCCTTCGAGTGCTTTAAGACTCCCAACTGATAGAGTGTCGGCGATATGAAGGTATTCACGGCTCACGCGGGCGCCCTGCTGCCGGCTCGCTTTGCTGCTCCTGGAAAGAGGGGCGCATGCAGGCGGGTGAGCTGCGCGGCGCACAAGATTACCGTGCTGCCGGGCGATGGTATCGGGCCTGAGATCGCACGCGTCGCGGTGGACGTGCTTAAGGCGGCGGGTGCCGCGTGCGGCGAGGAGTTTGAGTTCCAGGAGGAGCTAATCGGCGGTGCCGCCATGTGCGTAGCACATGCCATCTCCTCCCGCTGCCTTGCGAGCTCTGAATGCCTTATATCCTGGTATTGGGAGGACAGATGGCTACCTGAGCCAGCTCTTAGTGGGACAGTGTGGCTGCAGCGACGCTGCCGGCAGCCCACTGCCGCAGCTGACGCTGGACGCCTGCAAGGCGAGCGACGCCGTGCTGCTGGCCGCCATCGGCGGGTGAGCTGCCAAACTGCTCTCAAGCTTGAATCAAAAAGAATCTGACGGCACCTTCTGCCATCCAAAAGCTCCAGTCCTGGCACCCCTACCGAAACAGCACACAGAGCAGTACTGAGGAGGCCGGCCTGGACGGCAGGTACAAATGGGACACGCTGCCCGCGGGCGAGCGGCCCGAGCGCGGCCTGCTGGCGCTGCGGTCCGGGCTGGAGGCCTTTGCCAACCTGCGGCCGGCCGTGGTGCTGCCTCAGCTGGCGGACGCCTCCAGCCTCAAGCCGGAGATCGTATCTGGTGTCGACATCATGATTGTGCGTGAGCTAGTCGGCGACATCTACTTTGGCCAGCCACGGGTGCGCCCCTTCCCTGCCTTTTAAAGCGGCAAACAAGCTCAGCTTGCAGCCAGTGTGTGTTGAAATGGTGAAGGGGAAGCGCTACAGGCATTGCCTGTCAACAACACCATGCTCTCTGGGCAGAAATCAGAGCCAGGTGTATGCTTCGCGTCTCACAGGCCCTGCCTTTCATGTCAGCAGCCAATGGCCTCAATCGTCACCTGCACTCATGACTGCCATGCTGCACTTCTGACATGCCAGCATTCAGACCTGTGCAGCACGAACAGCAAGGAGGTTGCCAGCGGTGTTGGTGGCCCTTTTGCTCCTCATAAAAACGGCCACAATGCGGCAGAGCTGTGACTGGCCGCAACGGTGAGTCGCGCGTGCCTCTGAAACGAGCGCGTTGGCCGCAGGGCTTCCGGGAGGAGAACGGCCAGCGGGTAGCTTACAACACCATGGTCTACTCCGAGTCAGAGGCGAGCCCTCCCTGTTGCCGCTGCTCTGGTTCCCTTGCAGCCTCAGCAAGGGTTGGACCATCCAGCACTGCAGTTTGCAGGGCGGCAGGAGGCTGGCAAGCTCGACCCCTGCGCCTGTTGAGCGTCCGAAATGTTCGCGAGCGGGGAGGGCCTGGCCGCTGGGCGCCCGCATGCTGCAGCCATTCAACAAGCAGATCAGCATGCCACGCACCGGCAGCCTAGCTTTCCCCCAAGTCCTGCTCACGGCGATAGCCTCTGGGGGCCTGCAGATCGAGCGGATAGCGCACGTCGCCTTCCAACTGGCGCAGAAGCGCGGCCGCCGGCTCTGCTCCGTCGAGAAGAGCAACGTGCTCGAGGCAAGCCAGCTGTGGAAGGAGGTGGTCACGCGCGTCGGCGGGCAGTATCCCGACGTGGAGCTCTCCCACATGTGCGCCCCTCCCTTCGCCTTTGTGGCTCTGTGAGAAGGCCGGCGCTCGCGGATGTCCGGCACTCGAATGCTTGTTGCTGGGTCAGCCCCGGCCATGCACCGGCAGGCAGCTCCACGGGCCGGCTGATCGGATCCGCAGAGGGCGGGCCGCATCCAGGCACCCTGCGCTGCAATTCGCCGTCTTTATGGGCTGCCTGAGCGCAGCAAAAGCCACGCTTTCTCCAGATTCAAGTGAGGAACTGACGTGATAGTTGTGGACAACAGGTACATCGACAATGCTGCCATGCAGCTGCTGCGCAACCCCAAGGTCTTTGACACGATCGTTACCGCCAACCTGTTTGGCGACATCCTGTCGGACGAGGCGAGCATGCTGACCGGCAGCCTCGGCATGCTGCCCTCCGCCAGCATCAGCGAGGGCGGGCCGGGCATCTACGAGCCGGCGCGGCCCCTCCCAGCTGCCCCTGAACGTTCCTGTTGATAGACGTTCAAGAGCGCCTCTCTGCTGCCTCGGACCGATACAAAAAGCAGCTGGCGCGATTCACTGTATCGTCTTGAAGCCTGCCAGCTGCTATTTCTGGGTTGCCAGCCGTGACCTGTGAAGTGCCTGCTGCAGGTGCACGGCTCGGCGCCGGATATCGCCGGCCAAGACCTGGCCAACCCCATGGCAATGGTGCTCTCAGCCGCAATGATGTGCCGCTACGGCCTGAACCTGCCCGAGGTGGCCGCACAGCTGGAGGGCGCTGTCACGGCAGCGCTGGACGCGGGCTACCGGACAGGCGACCTGCACACGGAGGGGACGCAGAAGGTCAGCTGTAGCGAGATGGGCAAGATTCTGGCGGGCTTCGTCAAGCAGCCCGCGCAGGCCGCCGCCTGAGCGTGACTCCGAGACTGCTAAGTTGAGCTGGGTGACTCTGCCTGCTGAATGTTCTGATTTGCTCGGGATGAGGCTGACAAACAGCGTTTGGCGCCGCTGAGCCGTCCGCCTGAATGGAGACAACCTGTTGGTATTCCGGCTTCCTTTCACCAACGTCAGCCGCCCCTACACTGTTGAGACAGTGCGCGTCACCTTGCGCCTTCCCCTCGCCCTTCTCCAGCGCAACTGGACAGTCTATATCGCAAGATGTAGCCATCAGTAGAGCAAAGCAGATGACGCCTCTTCCGCGGCGCGCGATGGGGGCACGGTGCATTGTACTGCTTTGCTTGCTCTCATCCGTGCGCAGCGACTGGTGAGGCTGCCCTTGGCTGAAGCCATGCCGGCCTGAATGGGCGCGCGAGGCCTAGAGTCTCGGAGACGACCGAGCACTGGCATTTTTTAGGCTTGATGTGGGGCTGTTTGCACGACTATGTGAGAGCTGCTGTTTCAAACGGACCCGGCTCCACGAACTCCGGCCTGACTGACGGGGCATGCTCGCGGCAACAGCAGCTCGCTGACTGAGCGGGCTGAGCGCAGGGTGAGGCGGCTTATAGAGGAAGGACGGCTCGGCGAGGATGACACGGCCACTGCACCTGCGGCTGCGCCTGTCTCAGACAGCAGCCTGCTGGCATCACCTGCTGCGGCGCCGAGCAGCTTGGTGGCCTCGCCTGGGGCCGGCCCGGCGTCTGCCGTCGCTGCGCCGCAGAGCACATACACGCAGACGTCGAGCGCCCCAGGCCAGGCGCCCAGCGGCCTTTACGCCAGCCAGAGCCTGGACGACCGCAGCAGCGCTGCGCCTGGGCCTGCCAAGAGCGGCCCACTCCTGAAGGCATCCGCCGCAGCCAGGCACGTTCCTGCGCAAGAAACCTGTGCGTATCCTGGCTGGGTGCTCAAGAGAGCTTGGATGCCCTTGCTGACTTGACTTTGTAACGGCAGTCGTGAGCTCCTGCAGCCTGCGCAAGGCCCCCTGGCAGCAGCGCCACAGCTGTGGCTGCAGCTGCAGCTGAGCCTTTCCGTCCTGAGCGCAGGTATGTGATCATCTTCCGCGCATCTGCCACCAGCAGCGACCTGGACGCTTTCTGCAGCGCCCTGGGAAATGCCTCCGCCTGCGCACATAAGTACTACAGCGTCTTCCTGGGCTGCGCAGCCACCGTGAGCCTCCCTCCCTAAAACTGCTGCTCGGTGGGCGCAGGCTGCAGGCTGGGTTGCTTCTCCTGTGTGGCCGTGTGCAGCAGCTGACGCCTGCAGGCTCGAGCGCGCAGAGGCGCTGCAGCTGCAATCGGTCAAGGTCCTGAGCGGGGTGGCTGCTGCCGCGCAGCTGACGCCGGCCCAGCTGGACGCCGCGCAGCGCAACCCGAAGGTCGAGTCGGTGAGTGTCGACGGCACGGTGTCCACCTCGGCGGCCATGCAGGAGCAGACAAACGCGCCCTGGAACCTGGACAGACTGGACCAGCCGCACCTGCCCCTGGACGGCATCTACCACTATGCGCTCGACGGCTCGGACGTGAACGTCTACATCTTGGACACGGTGCGGCTGCCAAAGCTCTCCTTGTCTGTTATGCTGCTCAAGAGTTGGAAGCTGTTCATGCTGAAGTCATGCGCGCTGCGCTTTGCAGGGCGTGCGCAAGACGCACCAGGAGCTGCAGTACTCGGCCACCAACCAGGCCAACGGCATCAAAGGCGCGCCTGCTTCCCTAGCCGGCCTTCCAGCCTCACGAGGCGCAGGCCAATAAGGTCCCCTATTGATAAAATGTGCAGGCTCCCGTGTGGTGAGCGGCTACTCCGTGTATGGCGACGACAACACGGACGACTGCTACGGCCACGGCACCCACGTCTCCGGCATTGTGGGCGGGCTGACGTATGGCGTGGCCAAGAACGTGACCATCGTACCTGGTACGCATGCCCGCCGCTGCCGCCAGGGCAGGGCTGAAGGCAGGTGAAAGGCCACTGAGCACCTCGCGCGGTGCAGTGCGCTGCATCACCTGCCAAGGCAGCGGGCGCACGTCGGAGGTGATCGCTGGCGTCGACTGGGTGGCCGCCAACGTGCAGCTGCCGGCCGTTGTCAGCATGTCGCTCGGCGCCGACTCGGCGGACGCGGTGCTGGACGCCGCCGTACGTGGCGTCATTGCGCTGGGAGCGGTTGTGGTCACCGCCGCCGGGAACTTCAACAACGGCGCGCGCCGCGTCCCGCCCCGCGACCGCCTCGCCGCCGCCGCTCGCGCTGCGCAGCCGCGGCTAACGGAATGTTCCGTGCGCCCGCAGACGCGTGCCAGCTGAGCCCCGGGCGTGAGCCGAGTGTCATCAACGTGGCGGCGTCCGACGCTACCGACGCGCGCTGGCCCAATTCGAATTACGGCACCTGCGTGGACCTGTACGCGCCGGGCGTCGCGATCCGCAGCAGCATGTACACGAGCGACACCGCGACCATCGTGGCCAGCGGCACCAGCATGGCCTGCCCGCACGTCTCGGGCGTCTCCGCGCTCTATCTGCAGGGCAACCCGGACGCCTCGCCCGAGGAGGCGAGCGCTCTCTGCAGCCTGCTTGTGCCTGAGCATGTCTGCCAGGGAACCAACAGCAACGCCTCCTGCCTGCCCTCCTGCGCAAGCAAACAAGGGAGCTGTTCCCGCAGGTGGCGGCCTTTGTCAAGGGCAGTGCGGTGAACGGGACGGTCAGCAACTCGCTCGCCTCCGTCGGCACGCCCAACCTGCTGCTGCAGACGTACCTCGACATGCCCGCCACCGTCACCATCGCGCCCGAGACGCTCGCGCCGGTCGTGCTGTTCGAGGGCTCTTTTGGCACGCAGCAGTCGCAGGCCATCACGCTCACCAACACCGCTGCCAACACGACTGTCAACTTCCAGGTCAGGCTGGCAGCACCACCTCTCCTGCTGAATCTTCATGATGCATGTGTTTGCCCGCCTGCTGGCAATGCGCAGGTGCGTAAGGGAGGGCGGTGTGCTGTGCGGCTGCAGGTCAACATAACGTCCAGCTCGCTGCTGGGCGGCTGGGTGGCTGTGAGTCCGGCCGGCGGCCAGATCGCGCCCGGCGGCTCGCAGCAGGTGGCCGTCAAATACGACGTCAGCCAGAACGAGTTCCAGGGCTCCTACTCGGCCGACATCCTGGTCACCACCAATGCGCAGCCGCTGGCCAAGGCGCGCAACCCCGCCCTGATGCGCGCTCGGGAACGGCAGCTGCGCGGCTGGGGGGCAGGCTGCAGCTGTCGCACCAAGACCCCGGGCTGCGCGCCGCAATTTTTCGCGCGCTCAGGCGGGTTGTGTGGCGCAGGTGCTGACCGCGCGCGCCTTCGTCTTCTGCGCGCGCCTGCAGTCCGTCGCCGCCTCCGCGACGCGCACCGCGTCGATCAATTTCACGCTCGCCCAGGACACGCGGCCGACCACCGCCGACTGGCCGGCAGCGCCGCCGACCTCGCCGGCAGTCTACGTCTCCGCCACAGTGCAGTACGATGCCGCAACCTCGCAGCAGCACCCCGTCGCCTACTCTCGCTCCGGTGCCGGCAAAGTTGCTGCCGCAGCCGCCGCCCGGCATGCTTGCGATCGGCGGCGGCGCGCCTTGCAGGTTCTCGCACCCGGTGGCGACGCTGAACGCCAGCCTGCTGAGCGTCAACAACGGCGCCGGCAAGATAGAGGGCGTCTCGCCGACTGGCCCGGACGGCCAGCTGTGCAGCACCTTCCAGGCGCGGCCTCCTCCGCGCTTCCAGCTGCTCAGCTGCGCAGCTGGCGGCAGTCATTCCTGGCCTGGGCTGCACTGCAAGCTGCACCTGACCAGGCCCTCAGGCACCCTGCATTTAGAAGTCTGTGAATAGCCTGGCAATATGACGTGCAGGTGCGGGCCAGCGTCCCGTTCTCGCCTTGGGACACGCAGTCGACGACGGTGTGCCTCACGCTGGCGGGGCCCCAAGTCCAGGACGCATACGGCGGCAGCTTCCCGGCGCAGCAGGAGTGCGTCACGCTGGACCACAGGCGCGGCCGACCCCCATCCTCGGCCCATAACCTGCCTGCAGCGCTCTGACTCATCAGAGCTGGCTATCAGCCGACGTTCGCGGCGCATGCTGCTTTGTTGCTCCAACTCGGCCTGCGGCTTGTGGGAGGTCACTGCGAGCAGCTGCTTTGATGCGCTGACTCCCAGCGTGGCTTGTTGCCGCACCCGACAGTGCCGCATCTCAGCCCGCGATGAGGACCGCGTTCACTGCTGCCCCACGCCTGCAGGCCGGTCGGCAAGCTGTACGCGCCCTACCTGGCTTTCAGCGGCGCGGACGGCGCCATCACTGGTGATCAGAACGTCGGTTTGCTGCTCGTCTTTTCAGAGCCAGTCACCGGCCTCACCGCCGCCAACATCCAGGCCAGCCCTGCCTTCATCCCTTCCCAGACGCCTGACAGCTCAGTGCCCACTGAGTCCAAGCTGCGAGCTTGCACAAAGCTCGCTTCCTGCCGCACGATAAGCAGCCCACGCGCTGCCGCCAGACCATGGCAACCTGCCGGACGCTGCTTTTTTTGCCCCCGCATGAGGCTAGGATTTGACCTTCAACAGCGGCTGGCGCTGCGCCGACTCGGGCTTGGGGGTCTGATCAGGCTGCCGGCGCTCGTGCAGGTGGCGGGCCCCGCCTCCTCGCAGGTGACTGGCCTGAAGCTGCTGCGCGGCACCGCGTCTTACTACCAGGCGGTCCTGCAGCTGCCGGCCAGCTTCCTGGGCCAGACGACCGTCAGCTTCACGGTCTGCCTCTGCTCCCCTCTTCAAAGCCAGTCCCGATTACTACAGCAGAGCATGGAACCGCAAACCAGAAGCATCGCGTGCCTGCACAGTTCGGTGTGAGGGCGCAGCTTGGACATGGAGGCTGCGGGAGCGTTTCCAGAGGGCGCGGGCATCAACAGGGGGCGTGCTCAGGAGTGACTTGGGGGGATGAATGCAGGGGGCGGTGCAGGATGCTCGCGGCAGCAGCAACCTACCGATCAGCAGCCTGCAGTTTCAGCGCGTGGCAGAGCCGCTGCTGGCAGGCACCAGCTACCGCATCCTCAAGCCGCCCGGCCTGGCCAGCCTCACCTAGCACAGCATGCCCCACACTTGCGTTGCTATGCAGAGCCGCTTGCCTGGTTCGGGCAACTCAGGCTCGAATGCCAGCCGGAAGGCCCGGGCGCCAGCGGCCTTGCTTCGTGCGTTGGAGAGAGCTGCTTCTGTTGGTTTGGTCAGTGTGCTGTGGTGCCGCAGAGGCGCTGCCTGTCCCTGTGTTGATTCCAGACAGCAGTGGGAACGAAGATCGATGTTACAGTTCAGCCCTTGATCGCCAAGGGAGGGCCGGCAGTGCGAATCAGGCACATCCGACATAGTCTAGAGGGTACAGTGCGGCAGGCATGCATCAAATGCGAAGCATCGGCTGCCAACCATACGGCGGCCGGCAGCAGCACGTGTTTCGGCAGGAGGGGTCTCGCAAATGGACCGGGCAGGCTCTCGTGCGTTCGCAGCAGTCCAAAACGGCGGCACCCTCCTCGCATGCAGGGGTGGGCCCAGGGAGAGGCGCATGCCAGGGGAGGCCACGGGCTCTTGCCATCTCATCATGCATCAGGTGCGCTGCCAGGCGGGCAGCATGGGCGGGCATCTCAGGGGGTTCCAAACGGTTCGCAGCGCATTCTCACTGGAGACGCCGACAGCAGAGGCAAGGCGACTGGTCACGGGCAGCTTGCGGGGCTGCCTCAGCCGCGCTTGGGCTTGCGGGCCGGCAGCAGGCCGGGCAGCTGCGTGATGAGGCTGCTGGCAACGATGAGGCCGGCACCCACCCAGCCCAGCGGGCCCCAGCGCTCGCCTGCAGCAGCCAGCCGACCGCCTGCTCAGCTGCAGCACAGCTTCCGCTAAGAGCAAACAAACAACAATGACTGTCTTCAGGCAGACAACTGTCCACAGGGACCCCACTTGCAAAGCACTCCTCATGCACTGCACAATCCATTGTGCAGATGTCAGCTGCATAGAGCGCGTCAAAGGGAGGCTGTGGACGGGGTACTGTCGTGAGGCGCACCCAGCAGCACATAAGCAAAGCCCGCGCCCAGGACCGGCTCCATGGTGTAGATGATGCTGGCGTCTGTGGAGGAGACGTCGTGCAGCGCCAGCACCTGCAGGCCAGGCAGCCGGAGCGGGTCAGCCATCTGGTTGCTGGGATGCGCGCATGTCCGCATGACTCATCGTTGTGGCAGCAGCGCCAGCTGTGCAGACGGCCATGACAATGCAGGCTGCAGGGTCCGCGCGTTGCTGGCGGGCAGCTACGGGCGCAGGCAGGCAAGCAGTCGGGGGGAAGCCGCGCAGCAGCACGCGCCCAGCAGCCACCGGGCAGATGCCTCGGGAGTGCGTGGCAAGCAGCAGCAGTGCAGCGTGCGCCCCTTGCATCGCTTCAAATCATGCGAACGACAGCAGTGAGAATGCACCGAAAACGCTTTCCATGCTTCATCGCAAGGCAGCAAGCAAAGAGGCTGGGAGCGCTAAACGCCGTCTCTTTCGCGAAAAGAAGAGACCAAGCAGGCTCGGAGGGGGCAAGACGGCCTCTCCCTCCAGAGAAGGCCGAGTTGGGTTTCCTTGAAAGGACCGGGCCTTTCGCGGTGTCCGCAGAACAGGTGAGGGGTGCGGGGCGCGCGCCTCGATGAGGAGCACGAGGTCGGTCGACATGAGCGCGCTCCACAGCACCGGCAGCGCCTGCGACCACGTCGGCACCGCCGCCTGCGCCAGCAGCTCGCCCGGGTGCTGCAGCAGGCGCAGCGTCTCGGGCACGTGCTCGGCCGCGGTCAGCGCGACCGAACACGCCGCGATCGTCGCCACGACGACCGACATCAGCGGCAGGGCGGACCCCTCCCTCAGCCGGCTGCTGTGCACCTCCGTCCGGAATATCTGCGGGCGACCGCGCGTCAGGAAAGCTTGGAAACTTCTGAGCTGTTTGTTTACGAATCGAATTCGAAGATGATGGTTCGGGTCGGCTGTCGAGGGCGGCCGTGAGCTTTCGTGCGCACGAATTCGGAGAGGATCTCCCACGCAGCTCCGAACGGATGGTGCGGACGCAGCAGCCTGCCGCCGGGCGGGCTTGCAGACTCCTGCTCGGGGAGCCGACTTGCCGCAGGCAACTCGAGGCGGCCGAGGCGCAGACCAGACGGCCGGCGCACTGCTGACATCAGCTGCTGTGTGCCGCCGCACCTGGAAGCCGAACGCGACGGCCGACAGCAGCTGCCACAGGTCGCCGTCGCTGGGCACGCCAAAGCCGTCCTCCAGAAAGCCGACGCCCGCGAAGGCCGCAAAGGCGGAGACCCAGGTGAGCGCCTTGACTCCCTTGCCGCTCAGGCCGGCCAGGATCGGCACCACCAGCACCGTGAGCGTGGAGATGAAGGAGGCGTGGCTCGCGTCGGTCGTCAGCAGGCCCTGCGCCTGCGCCAGGTAGCCTGCACCGCGGCGCGGGAGCAGAGGGGGCCGCGTCAGCCGGACGGCCTGAGGCTGCGACTGGGGACCTTCCCCTTTCTCTCTCGCCCTCTCTCCCTCTTTCTATGTGTTGTGGCCCTCCTATGGAAAGGAGGGCCGAGGTGGCATCGAGGTGGCCTTGCTGCCACCGCGCCGAGCGACTATGGGGCATCCCGCCCAGTGCTCGCAGCCAGGGCTGCTTTGCTAGCGCAGCTGCTGCCTGAGCCCCGCAGCTGCGCCTGGCCGCGCAGTGCTGCTGGCGACAGGAGGAGGCGCACCGACGGCGGCCCAGAAGCCGATCTCAACGCCCGCCTTGGCGATGTCGCGGTCGACCTTTTTGAAATACGGCCAGAAGGCGAGCGCCGCGATGGCAAACCTGGGCGTGCAGGTCGGTTCCTGTCAGGCTTCACGCTGCTACTGGAGCGGAGAGCCGGGCGGGCGGCACGAAGGGAGGGAGGGGCGCGCCGGAATATGCAAAAGACGCTGGGATCCAGCACGTTTTCGCTCTGCTTCAGCACGACCCAGTTGATGCCACACAGCAGCACCTGCAGAAGAGCGACGGGGAGTTCAGCGGGTGGGTTGTGAAGCAGCTTCCTCGAACACACAAGTCCCTGCTTGCATGCAAGTGCCAAAGGCAAGTCTGGGCACCAGGCAAGATCAGTTGCGGTCGCGCGCCGACACAGGAGGGGCTCCGGGCGTGAGACACCGATCTCGGAGTGAGCAGAGACGCAGGGGAAGCTCGGGTGCGGACGCGGCTGCCAAAACGTGACTCTAGACTGCCGCGCCCCGCTTCGCTGGCGAGATGGAGGAGAGAGGCGCGCCATGAGGTTGAGCAGCAGGATGCCTCGTTGCCGGCCGCGCCGCTGCTCCTCGTCCGCCTCGGCGGTCTCGGTCTCGGCACTGGCTTCATTCCGAGACTGACCCCGGGCCAGCGCCGTCGTCTCCGGAGTCGGAGCTTGGCGCTCCAGCACATCCGCGCACGCCTGGCTGGACGGCGGGTGGCGCCGGCGCGCCAGCTGCTGCCCTCGCTCCCGCTGCTCGACCCCGCCGATTCCTGCGGTGACCTGTAGCCTCGCGTGGCGGGGCACGGCGGCGAAGGGGCGGCGCGCCGGCCGCACGAGGCGGACGGGCGCCGCACAGGGTCCCCGAAGGCGCTCAAGCGCCTGCATTTCCGACGTCGAGCCGGGGTACTTTTGCGAAGTGGCACCAGCGACGCTCGGAACGACAGCGACCGGTCGAGAAGAGGTCTGCGGTGCGGTCTGCGGCGTCTGAAGCCCGGAAGCACCAAGTCGGAAGGCAGGGGGTGAGATTTTTGAGTTTCTGACTAGCCCTAGCAACCAACTCCCGAGCGTGACCTGTCCAACTCGATTCGCTGGCCTCGAAAGCACCCTTCGCTGGCCTCGAAAGCAGAAGGGCCCAGAGGTGAGGCCCAGATGGCGGCGCCGGTCAGCATCGCCGGCATCCTGGACAAGTTGCAATCCAAAGACAAGGCGCGAGGCCGCTCTACCGGCTGGTCTTGCTTGATTGTTTCGTTCTGGCAGTCATCCAAAAGCCTCGCTCCCTCTCGCCGCCCGATCGAGGCATCCATTGCGGCGAGCGTTTGGGCATGCACGCACTGAAGCGGCCAGGCTCGCGCAGGATTTCCGCTACATGGCCACCAGCGATCTGCAGAACGAGCTGCAAAAGCCGACGTTCAATGTGGACGAGCAGAGCGAGCGGCGCCTGGCGACCGCCGTGCTCACGCAGCTCGAGGACGTCTCGGGCGACATCTCCGCGCTCGCCGTCAAGTGGTGCTGGCTCTCACCGAGGCAGCCGAGGCGGCCTGCCTTGCAGCAGGCCCGTACGCCCCTGATCACGCCCCCAGGAGCCTCACATCCGCCTCTCTGCACGCAGCCTGGGCTTGCTGGTGCGCAAGGCGAGCCTGGGCAGCGTGGAGCTGATGGTCGGCAGCCTGGGCGCCAAGCTGACGGGCGGTAGGAAGGACGACGAGCGCGAGCTGGCGGGCATCGGGCTCAAGACGGCGGTGCAGGAGCTGCCGCGCGGGCAGGCAGCAAAGGCCGCGGTCCAGAAGCTGACGCCCGTGCTGGCCGCCGGCATCGGCTCACAGGCGCCCCACCTTGCCTCAGCCGCTGCCTGCAGCCCTGCTTGCTGTCCACCTCCCGACTGTTTGTCGCACTCCACAGCCAGCTGCCTCGGCGGCCGCACTCCAGACCCACCAGCAGCTGTCTCAGACGGAAACTTGAGGGCATCCACAGCATCGCCGGTGCTCTGCACTCGACATGCGGCTGTTGTATCCCGCACTCAGCCTTGCAAGCCTGCATGCTCGGCAGGACCCCGGCGTCGTCTCCGCCAGCCTGGAGGTGCTGCACGACCTGACCGCCCGCTTCGGCGGCCTCATGGCGGGCGAGCACGGCCGGCTGAAGGATGGGCTGCTGCCGCTGCTGGCGGGCGGCCGCGCGGGCGTCCGCAAGCGCGCGACTCAGTGCCTGGGTGCGCCCTGGCCCACTGGCTGCCATGCGCGCAACGCTTCCTTAAGAACTGGAGCCATGCCGCCTTGCCAGCCTGCGCTGGCGACTCATGCTCTTGGAGGCGCCGCCAGCTGGCTGCAGCGCAGACCACGTCCTCCCTCCCTGGCTGCGCCGTGGCAGCCGTCTGCACAGCATGCAGCCCAAGCAGCGCAGCGGCAAGCCAGAGGGTGGGAGCCTGAGCGGCAGCGCTGATGTGTGTGCTGCCAGGCGCGCTGGCCCCCCACCTGAGCGACGCCCTGCTGGCAGAGACGGTGGCCGCCCTGCTGGCGGCGCTGCAGACGGGGAGGCCGTCCGCGGAGCAACGGCTGTCGCACCTGCAGGCGCTCGGAGCAGTCTGGTGTGCCCCCCCCCCCCCCCCTCCCTCAACTGCCCTTTTCCGGCCTGCCTGCAGCGTGGCCTGCGGTCCCGCCAGCCCTCTCGCCTCGCTTCTTGTCATTCACTGCCATGAGTCATCTCGTCGTCGCGGGTGCGTGGGGAGTAACCGTCGCCGCCGCAAGCTTTGAGGACGTCCACAGCTCCCAGTCGCTTCATGCACGCCATCCCCGCCGCAGCGCAGCACTTTATACCCGCTGCGCGCTGCCTGCCCAGCGCGCCCCCGGCCCAGCCTGCTGCCCGATCCAGGCAGAAGGGACTGGGCATGCTCTCAAGACTGCTGGCACTGCACGGGGGCCGGCCGCAGCTTGCCAGGCCAGCAAGGAAGCACTGCACCTCACGCTGTCATTACCATTACCGCTTTCGTTGTCATAATAATTCAATTATTCAATCATTCAATCATTCAACTGTTCAATTATTATCACCATCGTCGTGCTGACCTGCGCCTTCCCGCAGCCGGGCGAGCGGCTGGCGGCTGAGGGAGCAGCTGAACCCGACCGTCGAGGCGGTGCTGGCGCACTGCCGGGGCGCAGGTGAGGAGGAGGATGAGGTGCGAGAGGCGTGCCTGCAGGTTTTACCCCCCCCCCCC
>BHFV01000382.1:245-27578 GCA_003568905.1 Trebouxiophyceae sp. KSI-1
GGGGGGGGGGGCACCTTGGGGAAGTAGTAGACGCCCGGCCCCTGCTTCTGGTTGTCCGCCCAGCGGCCCCTGTACTCGCCGCCGCCCGGGTAGCGATACACCCCCAGGCCGTGCTTGCGCCCCGCGCGCCACTGGCCCCTGTAAACGCCGCCGTCCGCGTGCGTGTAGCTCTCGGGCGAGGCGCTGCCGGCGGCCGCCAGGGCGACGCTGCCGAGGCCGCAGACTGCGGGTGAATCGATGCGCGGCTCAGAGGGAGGGTGCGCTGCAGGAGCCACAGGCAGGCGGCGCAGAGAGCGATGGCGGGCGCTTGGCAGCGTTTGTCACAGGATCCTGAGCTGCAGAGCCTGCGGTTTGCCACGAATGCCTCGGGCAGCTTGGGAGACGTTCGGGACGAGGCTAAGCTTGGGGGGATTCGGAATGAGGTGGTTTTTCGCTGGGGCGCTGACCTGCCAGCAGGTTGCCGAGGTCCCACAGGACGGCCAAGTGCAGGCCAATCGGGCCAAAGGCGGCCTCCACAAAGCCGTAGGCGGGCGAGCCGAGTGCGGCTCCCACGGCGGCCGCTGCGGCGCAAAGAATGAGTAAGCAGGCGCGCACGCAGGAGTGAGGGGCTGCATTGGGAGCCAGGACGGTGCGTGCCTGTGAGCAGGCCACGCTCAGGCGGCCTCTGTGCGCGGAAGGCAAACCTGCGCGCGGCAGGCAGCTGCAGTCGGGTCGCCTCGACCTGGAGTGATGCCAGTGTTGCAGAGAGAGGCGAGAGGCTAACCATGCGGCGGCTGCGATGCATGCGTTTAGCAGCAGTGCAGAGGCCGCGACCCCCACGCCCTCCAGCCCGAGGAAACCGTACGTCATCAACGTCCGCAGCACGAGCGACGGCAGCGTGCCGTAGGTGATGGCCAGGCCCGCCGCCTGCGCATTGACATGCGATCGTCGAGGCTCATTGCAGAAAGTGCGTTCGGGGAGTTGCAACAGCCAACAGCGGCCGAGCAGGCATCGAAAGTGGCGGCATTGACATGCCGCGACCGAAAACTGTGCCGCAGGAACTCTGAAGCGACGTGCCTTGGCATCCTGCTTGCTGAAGAGGCCGACAGTGCGCAAAAAGGAGCCGAGCGCGACGGCCGCAAAGATGAGCGCGATTTGGGCGAGGAACGTTTGCATGGCTGCCTCCGACGGGCCGACGGCCCGGGCAGCTCGCACAGCGAGGCTGTGGGGCCGGGCCCGCTGGAACCAACCAAAGTAGCATGCAGGGCGTCGTCGAGCACCAAGCCCTGCAAGGAAAGCGAAAGAGCGGCTGATCCACGCGTTCCGCGGTGACAAACGGCGTGCGATTGGCCCGTCGAGGAGTCCACAACGCCCAATAAAGGTGTCGGGCGTCGTTTACTCGCGACCCGGGCCAAATGCAGGCGGCATGCAACTGAGGCCTGCCCACCTCGGCGCCGCGCTCGGGCTCGCCGCGCTTTTGGCATCGGTGCGTACCATATTCTTCAAATGGATCGGAAGGAAAGCAGCCCCTGGCTGCCGCATGTTGTAGATTGTGATGCGCTTTCACGTCGCAAGCTCCTCCAGGCAAACGACCCGTCTTTTCCCCAGCTGTCTGCTGCAGCCCACCTGCGTGCCCAACCTCTGAATACTCGCGCAAGTGCTGCGCGTCCGGGTGCCCATGGCTGGTCGAGAGAGCTGCCAGCAGCTGTCGTTGCGCACACATGAGGCGACCGCCCGCGCAGGTGGCGGCTGACAACCCCTACGAGGAGGCGCTGCGGAAGCGAGATCCATCCCTGATCTGCCTCGGCACAGGCACGCTGCTCACGCACCTGCTCTCGCTCATGCGCTTGCATTGGCATCACTCCCGAGCTGACCCCAACCGCCTGGCCCCGACCGCTGCAGGCAGGACGCCCGGCAGGACGATCATCTGCTGCAAAAACTGCACCAGCTGCTGCAAAGGTAGCTTCCTGTCTTGCGAGCCGCCTGCACACGACTTGAGAGCACAGCAGAGCTGATGCCGCGCATGCGACGCCCGCAGACCACAACAACTGCAACCTGGGCAGCGGCAACTCCGGATGGGGCAACATCGGGGACGGCAACAGTGCGCTTTTCCCATCCCTCCTGCCACCAGCAGCAGCCCACACAGTGCTGCCTGGCAGCTGACACGCCAGCGCGGACGCCTTCCTGCAGTCGGAGACTTCAATTACGCCAACGAAACGCGCGGCGACTGCAACGCGGAGGACCGCGGCTTTGGCATCGGCGCGCCCTCCTTTGACGGCTGCCCCCAGGCCCCTCCCCTCCCCTCCAGCAGCCCCCTGCTCATGAGAGGCTGAGCTGCTGAAGCGGTGCTTTCCTCCATGAGCAGGAGAGCACCAGCTGAATTGCGCGGTGCTGAGACCCGACAGTCAGATGAAAGAGCCGGAAACAGGCTTCGTGTCTTTGCTCGTCCCTGCCAAGTGCGGCAGCTCGGCCACTCATCGGGCTTTATTTATTAGCCTGTTTGCGTGGCATTTGGCAGGACCTGTGGGACCACATCATCAAGTTTTGCTCCATCAATCCGTACTTCCCGAAATGCGCCGACCCGCCGGTCTATTACCACGACGAGCTGGCCGAGCTGCTGGCGGAGGCCGTTCACGCCTGCGACGGCAACATCCACATCAAAAAGCGCGAGAGCCGCGGCGCGCAGCTGCACCGTCGGCGGAAGCAGGCGCTGGCGCTGCCGCACCACGCGCGTGGGCAGCCGGGCAACAGCAGCGGCGGCGGCTGAGCCGGCCCGACTTGTGGCTCTGGAAGCTGACAGACTAGGCTGCCGGTTCTCGACCGCATAAACACGGGCCGGCTTGGGCTGGTGGCTGCTGCTCGATTTTGGAGCACGCAAACGACGAGGCGCCGTGCACAGCGAATGCATGAACTGTGATATGATGCTGTCTGCTTGGTTTCGCGTCCGCTTTGCCTGATGACGCAGCCGGCAGATCTGGTGCAGCTAGGGGCCTCATGAAAGTGTGGCGAGGCGGGCGCCATTACTGCGCCGTCTGAAGCTTAGGACTAGGAACGACCGGCACGCACGCCCAGAACAGTTTTGTGACGCCATCGCTGCATCGTTTCACACATGCCTCTCCCGCTGCAATCTTCCAAACGTGCCTCTCTCTCTGACGGCCAGAGCACAGTCGAGAAGCCTGCGTTGCGCAAGCATGAGCAGGCGCCGTAGCCGTGTTTCCGCCAGCACAGCTTGTCGCTGCGCAGCTACTGCCTGCCCCGTCCACAAGACTCTCAGACTGTGGCTGTATAAGCAGCACGCTGCCAAGCGGCCCGCTCTGGAGCGGATAAGCCGCCAGCATTCGAGCTGCAGGCTTAGAGGCGCTCTTGGAGCCTGCCGGCAGGGCACCTTGCACTGGCATGCATGCACAGGAAACGTTACTAACACGCCGCCATCATCAGTAACCACACTTTGAAACAAAACTAGTAACATGACGGCGCGGTGCTGTGACTGACACGTCAGCCCTGCTCCTCGGCCTCCTCGGACTCCCCGTTGGCCTCCGGCACGCTCGCCTCGGTGCTTCGCGGCCGTGAGTCGCGCTGCGAGCGTCCGACCACCGAGTTGGCGACGCCGATGATGCTGGCCATCACCTGTGCAGCAGGGAAACTGGATGTCAGTGGATGTCAGCTGTCAGCTATGACTTCGCTTGTCTTGACAAGCTTGTGTGGCGGATGTCTAACTGACAAGACAAGAAGGGGCGCCACCTCGTCGACGATGGCTCCGGTGGATTGCCGGCTCATGCGCGCCCGCACCGCCTCGGCCTCTGTCAGCGCCCCCAGCGAGGCGTCGCGCGAGCCAGACAGCTTGCCCGGTGCCTGCAGCTGCCGCCGCACCAGGGAGGCGTACACGCCACCTGCGGGCGGGCGGCGGCGGAAACATACTGGCAAAGTGTTTTTGTAAATATAAAACTTTGTATTTTGAGCTAGCATCGAGCAGTCAGGCCAGCTGTCGCCAGGCTCCTTGCTCCTGCCCCTGAGTTTTCCCCATGGCCCTTTTGTTTCCTCAACGCCGGTTGCTCCAACGGCCGGCCTGCACCTCACCGTTCAGGACGTGGCGGTGTTTTTGTTTTTGTTTCTTTTGCGGTGAAAAATCAGGAATGCATGCCAGCAGCCAAGCATTTGCGGTCGCAGAGTCCAAGCGGGCGCAATCGCAGGCGGCAGCAAAGCTGCAGGCCTCGCCTTGAGGGTTTTTAGGTCAGTTTTTTGGTTAGGCTTTTTTGTCAGTCACTGGACTGCCTGCAAACGCCTGCGGCAGTCCCGCTGGCCCTGATCAGCCAGTGCCAGGCTGGCAAGGGTGGGGAAAGCGCGCCTCGCGCCAGCAGCTCCTCGTGCGCGCCCGATTCAGCCACGACGCCGCCCTGAATGACGGCGACCTCGGCAGCAGACTGCACGGTGGACAGCCTGCGGCGGGCGGCAGGCGCGGCGTATTAGAAAACAAATCACTTCATATATTTAAAAGGCAAAACAAGCAAAAAAGCTTCCTCAAGCTTGCGAGCTGGCTTGGGGGGGCAGAGCGACGGTCGGCTGCAAGGAGCGCTGCCGCCCGCCCACCCAGTGGTGCATGGAGCGGGCAGCAAAGGGGGCACCAAGGGGAAGGGGGGAGGGGGTTGGGATTTGCTGCCATGGGGGCCATTCGCAAGACAACGGCGATTTTCACTGGAACCAAACCAGCAACGACAGAGCGAGACTTGGTCATCCTGTTAGAATCACGCCGTTTTATGCAAGTTGAATTCTAAACATGCCGTTTCAATTAATGTATAAAATGCAACTATTTGTTTACGTGAAAATATTGAAAATGCACCGTTTTTTGCGAGAACTTCGTGCTTACATGCGCCCGGAGACGGGTGGTGGGTGGCGCCAGACGGCTCGCCTGTGGGCTATGGTCAGCACGGTGCGGCCGCGGGCCACTCGGTCCAGCGCCTCCTGCACTAGAGCCTCGCTCTCCGCGTCCAGAGCAGAGGTCGCCTGCGGCACGGCGGCACCGCGGTGAAACGCCAGCATGCCTCTGGGAAACCTGCTCCTCAGTTCTTCCCGGGAATGCGCAGGTTCCTTTTCGCCTGGAAACAGGCCACCTGAGCCTGAACAGAACCGGTTTTGCCCACGCCCATGTCTTTGATAATTGCGGGAAACAGTGTTGAGGTCATGTCCAGCAGTACCGTGCGGCGCGCGGCACAGTCCCTTGAGGTGAGGCGCCGCTCTTGCCAGTGGCGGCACATCAGCGATGCAGCCGCAGACACACACACAGGCCAGAAGGTCGGTCCCCGGAGCATGGCACCCCCACAGACGCAGGCAAGGGCTGCTATTTGCCGGTGCCAACATCCGCACACACTTCCTGACAGCAGACTTGGCCCTTTGCAGAGGCGCTGTCTTCCTGGTGGGTCGATGAAACGAATTTGCCCAAGGGTAAGGTGGCAGCGGAGAGGGAGGGGTCGGCAGGCTCGCCTCGTCAAGGAGCAGCACCCGCGGCTGCGTGAGCACCGCCCGTGCGATCGCGATGCGCTGCTTCTGGCCGCCGCTCAGCCGCACGCCTGCGCCCCCCCGCAAGGCTCTCTCAGCCGACAGGCACGGGAACAAGTTCCTCCCCTCGGCTTTGCTGTGCTTGGCCCGGACAGCCGCTTCAGTAGGCACAAGGGAGGCGATTCGAAGTCCAAAATTTCAATTTCAATTTCAAGTCCACTTTCAAATTCAAATTTCGAATTGTCAGCTTGGCTGTCCCATGCGTGCTGGCGTGGCTTTCCTGGCCAAGCACATCACATGTGTCGACTGAATTACTGAGCCAGGCTGGCACGCTGCAAGCCTGCAGCCTCCCACTGCACGTCTCCTCCCTGCTGGCTCGCTCAGCACAGCTGATGTGCTCTACAGTATGGCAGGACGCTCGTGCCAGGCTGGCAAATCCTATCCTGCAAACTCCTATCCTGCAAAGGGCTTGATAGGACTGCGCGAAGGATTTTGACGTCAGGTTTTTTCCGCGGACGCAGGAGCGGCAAAACTAGAGAAAACTGGGAAAAACTCGAGGAATATTCGGGAAGGTGGGCACCTCGCTCTCCGACCGGCGTCCGGTAGCCGAGCGGAAACTGCGAGATGAAGTCGTGAGCGTTGGCCAGCCGGGCAGCTTCCTCCACCTGAAACCAGAACGCCAGGCTGGATGACTAATGCCAGGCTGCTTTCGAGTATTCGATTCGATGTCGAATCGGATTGCCACATGTCACTTTGCACCGCATAAAGGGGTAGGTAAGGAGAGGATATCTATCCAAGCAAAAGATATTCTAACTCCCTCCTGAGAAATCGAGAAGCTACGTCTTGGTGTTTAGAATCTGATGCTGTTTAGACTCTGATGGCGTTTAGCCAGCTGGCTTTATTATCTGATCAATTAAAAAACTTGGTGCTGCTCAACTTTTGTGAGGAAAGCGAGGAAGGAGGTGTTGGTTTGGCTGGTGGCTGCACTGACAAGCAGACTGCACCACTACTGCAGGGGCCATCCCAGCACTGGGGGCCAGAATCAGCTGCAGGCAGCCGGATGGGCGGCAGAGAGCTCTGGCAAGAGCCGTCTCCGAGGCGCTCGCGGCCGACAGGGAGGTAGCACCCGGTTTTGGAGCGGCCAGGGCGCCGGTTTCGGAGCGACGGGGGCCCTGGTTTCGGAGCGGCCAGAGCGCTGGGTTCGGAGCGGCGGGAGCCCTGGTTTCGGAGCGGCCAGGCCGCCGATTTCGGAGCGGCCAGAGCCCTGGTTTCGGAGCGGCGGGCGGGGGCGCGCCTGCGCGAGCGTCGCATCGGCCTCGCCGCGGCGCAGCCCAAAGGCGATGTTGTAAAAAATCGTCTCGGCGAAAAGCACCGGCTCCTGCGGCCGGACGCGCCGCCGCCGTCAGCAGCAGGCCAGCCGGGGAAGCTGGCAGCGCCGCGAATGCAGCACGCTGTCGCAGGCACGCCACCATGCAGGTGAGCGCAGCATCGACGGCAAAATTTCTGCCTCGCTTTTTTTCTCGCTTTGAATGCGATAGGCACTCTGCAGCAGGCGCGGCTGCCACAAAGCGGAAAACTTCCCGCAGGCTGTGGCAAGCGGATGCTCTTGGGCATGGGTGGTTTTCCGGTTTCCAGAGACTCTAGCCTTTGTTACGAAATGTGGTGGAGCTTTCCAGCGCAGCGCACCGAGCACAGCGGGCAAGTTCCCTTCCATACAGGAATCTGGCGCAGCTGTGAGCCCAGCTGCGCTGACTGAGCAGCAGGTCTGGCGCAGGCAAGGGCTCCCGGCAAACTGGGGGCATCGGCAGAACGCTGAGTCAAGCGCCATGTTGTGGGGTTTGGAGTTGTTGGTTTCCAGATCGTGATCTTGATCTGAGGAGCAGGGATCTTGATTGCAAAAGAAAGAAAAAACCGGCAAACAGAGGCTGTGTAATTTGAGGCCGAGAGTCGAAGAATGTCGAGCCGAAGAGTGAGAAGGGGGAGGCATTGCCTGCGCGACAATGGAGATCTGGGAGTGCAGGAAGCGGTGGTCTATGTGGCTCAGATCCGCGCCGTCCAGCAGCACCTGCCCGGCCTGCAGGCGCCGTAAGCAATCTGGTCACCTCTGAAGCCTCTGTTTTCGCCTTCAAGCAGGCTCTGGAGGGGGGTTTGTCACGCGCCGCGTGCAGCAGGTAATGCAGGCGTGCTGCTGCGCAGTGGGCGTTACGTGAGGCAGTGCTTTCGCTCTGAAGGGACGGATGGCAGGCGTGAGAAGGCGGGCAGGCGGGCCGTGCTGTGATGTGGAGCAATTTCGAACAGTTCCATTTCCGAAATTTCCGCTCAGCATTTTGGCTCCGCAGTTGAACGGAAGGGGCGGGCGGCGGGTGTGAGCAGAGTGGCCAGGTGTCATGCCGTACAGCGGACCATTTGAGTGCCTGGATTAATTAATAAAAATTTTTATTAATATGAAATCAATGATTAAAATCTGATAGCAGTTTTCAAGTTTCCGCGCATAATTCTGGCTCTGCAGTCTGAAAGCACACCTGGGGGTCGTAGAAGCGCTGGATGAGGTTGACGATGGTGCTCTTGCCGCCGCCAGATGGCCCCACCTGCATGCCCACGTCAGGGTCGATTATCTCTGCAGCATGGCCAGTTGAGGGTAAATAACAGGTCGGAAAACAACATTTGAATTCTGATCGGCGTAATTCAAATTCGAAATCTTAGTTTGATTTCAAATACATAGTTCAAACTCAGGGTGACTGTTGTTAAGCAGGGCTTGCGTTGTGCAATCTGAGCACAGGCATGTTCTGCAAGGAGCGCTCTGGTCTGCTGGAGGGGACGCACCAGCGCCAGCTTTTTGCCGGGCGGCACGTGCAGGCTGATGCCCTTGAGCACCTCGGTGTCCGGCCGGCTGGGGTACGAGAACCTGTGGCAGTTAAAACACCTTGGCGTCAGTTACAGTACTGCAGCAGTTAGGGCGCACCTCACCCGCATGCACTTGCATGGCGCATGAGGAACTCGGTTGTCCAGCTGCTCGTATGCATTGCTCTGAAACCAGCAAGAGCGCGCAGCAGACGCCGAGAAAGAAGTCAGGCAAAACTGATCTGCCAGCTGGCAAAACTCAAGCCGCCAGGGGCAGCAGGGCAGCGGCGCACCACACGTCCTTCAGCTCCACCTTGCCGCCCTCGGGGCTGCCCTCCGGCTTTAGGTTCCCCGGCGGCGGCAGCCTCGGCTCGCGGTCCAGCAGCTGGAAGACGCGCTCGCTGGCGCCGACAGCCTGGCATCAGGATTACGTAATCATGCTTAGTCACCCGTAGCTTGTGCTTTGTCATGAGCATGCGGGTCAGGCCGGCAGGCTGCGCGGCTGCAGGTGCCGCGGCAGGGACCTTGCTGTGAAAGTCATTGCCGCAGCAGCGCCCTCTGCCCATCTCTGCAGTTGCCTGGCATGCCGCTCTGGCCTATTAACCCCCTGGCTGAAGCCACAGCCACGCCCAATCCCAAGCTTTAGAGTTTCGGGTTTCGGGTTTCGGGCTTACCATGACCCTTAAGCACACGCCCATGCCATCAAGACCGCACCCAACCGCAACAAAAACGATCGCATTGCCCAATGACAGCAGGCACCACAGCACTCGCTTAGTGCCGATCACATGGCATATCCTCACCACCGTCATTCTCGAGGTCAAGGGTTCCAAGGCGGGGGGTCGCGCCTGGATCAGCTGACTGATCACGTTGCCCACGCTGGCGATGTTGGTGCCGACATAGAGGGCGTAAATGACAAAGGTGGACAGCGCGCCGGGCGAAAGCTTGCCCTCCAGCACCTGCCTCGCGCCAAACCTGCAGGAGCAGAAGCTGAGGATGGGGCGATTCAATTGAAAGCATGGCCGACTGCCGGCCCCTGGGAGGCACAGCGGCTGTTGGAGCTACTTCGCCGAAGCAATGATGAGAACGGCCCGTGGATTCCTCGCTCTGGCGGCTTGGGTAATAATAGTAGTAATGATGACCCATTCGCGATGCGGACCCGAGTAATCCGTCAGGACTGAGGGTGCATGTGACTGCAAACGGGCGATGATGAACCCTAAACCATTAACTTCAAACGCTGCTTTGATGATGGTAAAGAGACAAGCATGTAGCGGGAAAAGCCGGGGAACCCGTTTTCTTCTTAAAGGTAGTTTAAGGGGCTGACCACAGCACGACGACGAGCGCGCCGGTCGCAAAGACGTAATTGAAGGCGAAGAAGAGGCTGCCGGCGACGCAGGAGCGCAGCCCCCAGGCCAGCACGCGGTCCTGGCAGGCCTCGTAGCGATCGCAGCAGGCGGCCTCCTTGGCAAAGGCGCGCACCTGCACGCGTTTGGTGAAGCCATTAGTAACGAGTTGCTATTAGTAATCGCGGCGATCTTTTCTTTCCACAAATGCCTGATGTCTTGAGGGCGAAGTCAACGGTATGCGGCAGAGAGTTGTCTAAAGCGCGAGGGGGGCTGGATTGGAACAGGTGCCTCTGGCTACATCTCTCTGCAGGACAGCAAAGGAGTGCCAGGTGCTGACGAGGCGATATAGAGTTGTCCAAAGCGCGGGGCGGGCTGAATTTCAATGAGTGCCTCTGGCTATATCTCTCTGCAGGACAGCAAAGAGTGCCAGGTGCAGGAGAGGCTTCAATCATGTAGCATAAGTAGGCAAAGATGCTCGGTGGCGTGTGGAATCTGCAGCGCCAGGGCGCAAGCAGGCGCAGGCGGCTGTTCGGAGGTGCTGCTGATACGCAGCAGGCAGTCTGTGCCTCGGCAGAAGGGGAAAAGGGTGCACACCGTGCGGATGGAACCGAAGACTTCCTCCGCCACAGTGCTGCAACCGCGCAACAGCCGCCTCTCAAGCTACGTTTCCGCCTTGCTGGCCCCTGCTGAACCAGCCTCTCCTTGGGCAGCGGCAGCGGCAGCGGGAGCTGGCATGAGGCACCCCGGGCAGGCCCCACAGCAGGGCAGACGCGCCGCCCTTTCCGACACTGCTATGCTGCCTGCAGCGGCCATCGGGCGAGCCGCAGCTGCTCCCCTCCCCACAGCCGCTTCCTTGGCAGCACATGCAGGCTCGGCCAATACTGATGCACGTCAAAGGCAAAATGTGTCACCGTAGAATGGGAAAAACCAGGTGTAACTCGTTCCCCCCGGCCCAGAGCCTGTTTTGTAAGGGGAAGTTGACTGCGTTTCTCCCAGAGAAAGGGAAGAAATGGGGGAAGAATGAATGGGTTTTCCCCCCCGAGGCCTTGCATTTTACCCCCGCGCAGGCCACCCCACCTGGCCTCAGCGCTGCAAGTGAGCCCCTCGCGGGTGAAGCGTTTGTTGGCGCCACTGTACAGCCGCAGCGCCAGCAGCAGCAGCGGCAGGATGGCGAGTGTGAGGCCCGTAAGAACCGCAGATGTCAGGAACATGAGGATGAGTCCCAACGCCGCCACTACCGTCGACCGGAGCGCCACAGAGATGGAGATGGTGCCGGCCGTCTTCATGAGGCGGGTGTCCTGCAACCAGGCAGGCGAGAGAGTGGTAGGGATAGGAACCATTCCGGATTGAGTTGAGTGTATGATGGGCGTTTGGGATTGCTTTGCACATGTGGCTTCTCTGAGGAGGAAGGGAGGGGGTGCGGGCAGCAAGTTGGCTGGCCAGGCTGTTGCACTGGGTGAGATTTGGCACATGCCAACCCCCGCAAGCCCGGCTGCACATGCCCGTGCTTGAGCCCAGCCAGCGACTGATGGCAGCATGTTTGCCGGCTGGGCCAGGCATGCCGTCCGCGCAACTTTCGCCGCAAAGCGCGCTGTAACTCATACCGTCTGTAACCCCCACAGAAACGGCAGCGTCTCTCTGGAGCTGGGCTGGGGCACCTCGGACAGTCGGTTCATCAGCTCGCCGGTCCGCACGCAGTCGAAAAAGCCGATCTCCTGTTGGGCGAGCCGCCGGAAGAGGCGCTTGCGGACGCGCCACATCACGCGCTCGGCCGCCGAGTTGAACATCCTGCGGCGGCAAGGACGGATTTCCCGCCCTTTCTCAAATGCCATCCGCGCCCAAGGAGTGTAAGAGCGGTATTCCCGCCCGTTTTTGAATGCCATTCAAACATGACGAACGGTTGAAAACGTGGGGTTTGAAGTGAAGATTGAGCCTGTAGATTCCCTTGCTAGTGTGCGCGAGAAAGTGTCAGCTCAATCAGAGAGAGAGAAAGGTGTACCAGGAGCGGAGGCCGGTGGCAATGCCGCCAATGCCGAGCAGGACCAAAATCTGGTACAGCACCCCTGCAAGGCGGCGGCCAAGCTCCCTCAGCCGCAGGCAGGTTCCAGTCCTGCAGCGCTGAGGCAAAAGAGAGAGCGGGATCGCACAGTTGAGGTTGTGTTTGGCAGCGGCCTCGCTGGCAGTGCTGCCCTTGTCGAATTCAATGCAGGTGTCAATCAGCTGGCCGACCAGCTTGGGCACGGCGACGGTTGCCAGCGAGCTGACCAGCAGGAAGAAGGTTGCCAGGAGGAGGATCTGAAAGCAGCGAGCAGGCGTCAGCGGATCGATTGGCGGCAGGCAATGAATGCTGGAAGGCTCAGGGAGGTGCGGTGCGCACGCAGGCCTCCTCGCGCGCCAGACCCAGCAGGCGCCACACGGAAGCGCTCTGCTGGGTGCCTGTACGGCAGACACACACGTTCGCTGCTTAGCGCCTATTCCGGCAGTCCAATTACTGACCAAAGCTTCCCTCACACTCACTGCAGCAACCAGCACGGCCGAGAGGGGCGCGCCATCGCGCCCAGCGTCGCCCAGCAGCGCCTGTGTCAGCTGCTCGTCTCGGCCAAGAGACACATCCTTGCGCCCCGCGCGCCCACGCATCGTTGCCGTGTGCGCTTAACAGCACCCCGGCTCACACATGCCAATGCCAAGCATCGAACACTGCCAGACGTCTCTGGGTGGTTCCCTACTCCAGCATGGCTGCTGATATGTGATCTATGCTTCACCAACAGGCTTCGCTAGAGTTCGGCGGCTGCTGTGCGCCCGGCAAGCCGCGGCAGCGTCGGGAATGTCTCTTGCTGCTCCAGCTCGTGTTAGGACAACCACCACGATGGACTGTGACAATCCAGGGCGATGCTACAATCGCGACTCTCGCAGAGCTCTCCTCAGCTCACCATGCCACCCTGCGGGGATGCGCAGTCTGCGGCCCGCAAGCTGCGCTGCATAATGCTTTTCCCCATCAGTCTATACGCTCGCCTGCAGAGCGCCGCAGGATCACGCGCGAGGTCGTCAGGCCTCTACATTCACTTCACACCGAGGTCTCGCTAGGCCTCATCCATTCCGGGGCACACAGTCCGTGCGCGTTCGTGGGGGGTCGCGTGTTGACATCTTGGCACCACTGCACTGTCGTTGGCAGGCCTCCTTTTCCAAAGTGTTCGGGCAGTCTACTGTTGCCACTAGAGCTAGAGTGCTGGCCTGTGAAGCTCTGCTTGCCAAAGGCCTGGACCCGAGGACGTAGCGGTTGTCTGAAAGGAGCCGCCAGGAGGGGACCACACAGCCTTTGCCCAAACGGCAGTCCCTCCATTTACTGTTTTCTCTGGCCAACACTCGGTGTTTTTTCCATCGCTGTATGGTCAAACACCTTTCAGTCCACCTCTTGGATCTGGCAGCCCCCTGTCGTCCGAGGAGGCACCTTACACTCTGGCGCCAGAACACGCCAGCTCGGCGTGTATAAGGCAGCCAGTGTGTACGGCGATCAAACTCGGACACCAGGGGGCCGCCAGCTTCCCACTCATGACTGCTTTCTCCGGCTGTTGACCTTCCGGCAGCTGCTGTGAGGGGTTGAACCGCATTGACACTGGCATGCCCGCTCTTCTAAAGCATCCCTGCCATCACAAACTTGCTGTTAATCGAGGCGGCCTGCCAAGCTGGGCACTGATGCGATATAAGGCTCTCTGCAGAAGCTTGCAGCCGTTGTGTGCAGCTGATGAGCAGATCACTCCGTCAACTCTGCCTAGCACCAAGCTTGCAGGTCGGGCTTGCCAGCCTGGTGCAGAAACGCAGAGAGCCAGCCATCCGTGCAGAGGTGTAGCGGTGTCCTCCTGATCGGCTGAAGATGGCCTGCCTGACTGTCCCTATCCTGGTTTGTTCACACTAGTGTCTCGCACTCTCTCACGCACTCAGGCAGGATTCGGTCTGCCGTGTCTCACAGCCGCTGACACAAGCGAATCTAGCGTCACTCAGCAGCTGCAAAGCGGGGTTCGTTTAGAAGTCGCTCTGCGAGGCGCTGAAGCTCGTGCTCGGGCACCAGCCGAGCTCTGCAGAGCAAGCTCAGCAGCCGGCCATGCTGCGGGCCCGCAGCAGGCAGGCGAGGCCGCTGGGAGAGGGCGCAAGCGCCTCTGCCAGAGCAACCCGCCAGCTTCTCAAACACTGCCAGCCAAAGGCTGCCAGGCGGAGTGCCCTGCCAGCCTCGCGAGCAGCAGCAGCAGCAGCTGCTGCTTGTCAGGCGACCAGGCCCCGCAGCCAGTCGAGAGCCTCCGGCAGCGGCACCGCATGCACCGTCCGCCGCTCCTCTGCCGCCCGCAGCAGCGCCTCGTCGCCGGGCCGCACCAGCAGCGCTGTGTGGCGGCAGTACCACCGGAAAAAGTGCGCCGCGCGCGCCTGCAGGAGGGGCGGCGGCTTTGCTGAGGAGGCGCAATCATGCAGCGCCTGCCTTGCAACCGGGTGACATGTGCGTTGACACGCAAAGATGCCGGAACACACGCTCTCGGCTCAGCTTGGCTGTCTAGGCACGCTTCATCCCTTCACACTGAGTGGACACGAGGCGAGAGGACGGGCCGGGGCGTACCGCGCAGACGGTCATGTCCGCATGGCACAGCGGCGGGTCCAGAAGCCGGCAGCGCTGCGTCCGCAGCTGCGCGGCGCAGAGGGCGGCCGCCGGCGAGCTGCGCTCTTTGAGCGCCTCCAGGTGCCGCGGCGCGAGCCCGAGCGCCCAGATGGTGGCTGGTTTGGCGCCTTTCGCCGCCTCTGCCAGCAGGCCAAACAGCTGCAGGCGAGGCGGACGGGGACGAGCTGTCAGCGGGCTGCGCCTGTGAGCACGCACTATAGAGAAAGCAGCACAGGAGAGTTTGAAGCTTTCAGTTGTTACAGGACAGCTGCCTGGGCTGTGAGCGCCTCGTTGCCACCCAGGGGCTGCCTTGCATGCAGTGCTAAGGGGTATCATCTCCGCGTGCCGAGCGCTGCAGCTTCGCAGGCTCGCCTGCCAGTCACGGCAGCTAGCTACAAGGCACGCAAGCAGCCCCCATTCCGCCACAGAGGCGCACCAGCCTCCCAACCGCATTGCCAGCAAGAGGAGGCCGTTTTGGAAGGCAGTGCGAGGGACTCGGAGCGCAGGCAGACCTGTTCCAGCAGGCTGGGAGCCTCCGGCCCGTCCGGGTGCTCGCTGGCGGCTGCATGCAGCGTGTCGGCGTCCGCCAGCAGCTGCACGCCCTGCGGCCACAGCTCCTTGATCTTCCAGGTCACCTCCTCCTCTGGCGTCAGCCGCCGCTTCAGCCTGCCGGGGGCGGGCGGCTGCCTCTCAGCACCCGCCGCACGCACAGGGAGTCCGTGGCTGGCCGCCCTCAGGCGCCTGGCCGCTGGCAGCGGCGTCAGCGCTCCTTCCTTCCATGGGGCCACGCAGCCAGCCTTGCGATGGCTGAGCAGTGCCTGGGCTGCAGGAGGGCGCGGAAGGGAGCCGCCGTCGGCACACACTCGTCACGTAGCTGATCTTCATGAACTCGCATCAGTTCGGGGCTGGGTAACGGTGGCAACGTTACGGCTGTCGACTAAAGTGGGTGGCAGAGTGCTGTTGCTTTGCCACGATCTGAAGCTGCAGGAGCGATGAGCCGCCCTTGGCCAGCTGCCCAGGGTCGACTGCAAGCGTAAGGGCTTGCAGCGCGGCAGGCGAGCCACAGCCGGGGCTGCTCACTCCGCTCCAGGCTTGTGTGTCAGTGAGAGCCTGCCACGTCGGCGGCCAAGGTCCGTTCGAATTCGTCGAGTTCCCGCCAAAACGGCTTGAAGGCGAAGCGGAGCATGGGGCCGTGCGATTACGAGCCCGCTGCCTGCTGCCGAGGCGACCAAGGACCGTTTGAATTCTCCAAGTTCCCGCCAAAATTTGCGGTTGTCACTCGAGCAAGGGAGGGGGGAGGGGGCGCACTGGCAGCAGGCGTGCGGGTAGTCGATTTTGACAAACAGCCGCGTGCCTTTCGCCAGCAGAAACTCCTTTGCCGGCGGCATTTCCCGCGGCGCAGAGTCCTCCAGGCCCAGGCCCTGGCAAGGGATCAGGCGTCAGCCACAGGCAGCTGGAGGGGCCTTGCTGCTGCCTCCGTTTTGGCAGCAAGAGGCAGAACAGACATTTTGTTATGTTGTTTGAATTCTTATCACTGGTCACCACGACCAAGCTTGTTGTCTCAGCCGCAAATGCCTTCCCAAGACCTGGCGCAGGAATGCGGCTCAGCGACAGCCTGGCATGCCTGACCAATGCTCAAAAGATGTGCCCCTTTTCAAGCAGCAGCCGGTGCTGTATTAAATCCTCCCTCTCGGCTGCGCCGGCTGCAGACATGTGACTCCCACTCAGCATCACAGGCGTGTAACTCCCGCACCTGCTCCACCATCTGCTCCGGGAAGACCATGACGTTGACGCAGCCCGGCCACGGCGCATTATTACTAATGGTGGCCGCGCCCGCCTCCTTCAGGCTCCTCCGCAGCGACCTGATGGCCTGTGAGGGGCGAGCGGGACGAGGTGTCAGGCGGGCTGAAGCTGAAGACAGTCAACTGGAATCCGGCATAAGTTACGTGGAGAGGCGCAGTTGCCGCTGAGGAGTTGATGAGTCTGCTGACCGGAGGATGCAATGGACTGTCTGGCAGGCGAGGGCAGGCCCTAAGGCAGCAGCCAGACCGCAAGCCCAGGCCCTCGTTGGGGCAGCACGCTCTCTCCCAACAGGAGCTCCAATTTTCCGGGCAAAACTCCCAACGGCTAAAGCGGCAAAACTCGCCTCGTGGTCGCGCGCAAAGCCGATGATGGCGACCGTCATGTCCGCCAGCGGGCCGGGCGGCGGCGGCGGCGGCCGTGCGCGTGCCGCCGGGGGCTCCGCCGCCTTGACGGGCGACGGCTCGGGCACGCTGAATGAATGAGCGTAGGCGGGGCCGTGCCCCCGCTCGCAGGCGTGTGATCGCAGCGTCGATTTCGAGTGGTCCGGCCAGCGGATGCGGCGGCCGCCGGCCCGCGCCTCCTGCAGCGGCGGCCGAAACGGGGTCAGGCAGCAGCCTGGGCAGCGTTTCCGACGAATAAGCCTGGCATAAGGGCGACTGGGTGCAGACAGGGGTGATCTGGGGCCACAGGCGCGCTCCTGCACACCTGCTCTTCAGGCAAGGTTTGGAGCCCTCAACACAGCGCCCGGCGGCCGAAAGACCCGTCGCCCGCTGCGCCACTCACATGTGACACAACACCGGCACGCGAGCTGCCCCCTCCCCCCTTCCACACACCCTGCTCCCTCATCTTCATGGCTAACAGTGTTCTCATGACTCGCGACTCATGAGTCATGCTGACGAGGAGTCATGCTGACGAGGAGGTGCTGACACGAGACGTCACGACTCATAGCGGTCATGACTCATGACGGCCATGACTCACGGCCTCCCTGCTACAGGGGAGCTGCTGGGAGGGCGGCCCGCCTTCTTCAGGAGGCCGCGCTCCGGCCGCGCCTCGCTGTGCGTCCACTTGACTGCGAATCTGACAAATACGGCCATCAGCGTCCGCTCGGGCCCCGGCAGCAGCGCCGCCCACAGCGGCTTGCCCTCGCCCAGCAGCACCTGCAGCACAAGGCAAGCAGTGGCTGAGCTCAAGCGCCGCAACTGTCACAAGCCCGGGAGCGCCAGGCAGGAGAGCTGAGTCGCCATGGCTGGGCTGAAATGTGGCGGCTGGGGGTTTCGAAGGCAAGATGCCTGCTGAAGCCGCTTGGCAAGCGCGAGGCAGGCGGTTGAGCTGCGCCTCCTTTGCCACACGGAGAGGCAGCCCGGGAAGACTCGGCAGGAGGAGCAGGTGCGGCGCTGCTTGCCTGCCCAGACGCAGCCCCGCTGGTGACAATTGCAGGCCAGGCAGCAGCATTGCATGCGGGCGAGCTTCGATCTCTCCCCTCTTGTCCCCCGCATGCTTCCCGCTTGCTGCCCCGAGACAGACAAACAGCATCTCTGGGCCATTGATCTAGGGCGTTATTCAATTCAACTAATATTGTTATTATTGTTATTGTTGGTCTTGTTGTTGATGTTGTTGTTGTTCTTGCTGTTCTTGTTATTGTTATTGTTATTATCTTCTTAATCAAGGCAAAACAGTGGGACCACGGCGCGGGGAGGTGCACCTGCACGAGGCAGCCGCGTGGCTGCAGCGTCTGCTCGACCAGCCGTCCGAGTGCCGAGGCATCCTCCGGCCCGGCGCCCTTCAGCACCAGGGCAGCGTTGTCCGCCGCCTCGACCGGATGCATCTCTGCGAACAGTCACAACCAGGACAGGCTGTCAGGGAGCGGCTGGGCTGCCCCTTTGGTGGGAAAGAGCGAGAGCGGCATCTGGCAGTCCCTAAACACAGTCCCAGTGATGTGAGGCGCAGCTCTGAGCCGCTATTTCAGAGCAAGCATGTCCCCATCAACAGACTCGAGGCACGGCTGATCCGCCTGCGTTTCAGAGCAAAGCGGCCGCTGCCCCGGGGATTAGTAACGTCGTCACCAGCTCCCTCAAGTTGCCATGCGTCATCATCACCTGGATTTGCTGTTGCTCTTGACAACCCTGACGGGTAGCTGCCCCTCCTGCCAGACGCAAGCCACACTGGGTGGCTTGAGGGCCGCACCGAGCGTCTCTGCGGCCGGCAGCAGCGCGCCCTGCAGCGTGCCGCGCGGCAGCTTCACGGCAGCATCCATCGCGTGAGCGTTGCCCTTGATGCCATAGCCGGACAGCTTGATGGGGGCCGCCTGCAGGCACGCCGGGCAGCAGAAAGCTCACAACATTCGCCAAACAATGACTCTCACAGATGCTGCTGCTGCTACTGCTGCTGCTGTCGCTCACACTCGTGTGTTCCTGCTCCTGCTCCTGAATGCTTTTCCCTGCTGGTGCCAGAGCCCTGCTGGTGCCAGAGCGCGTGAGCAAGCCTGAAGGCACTCCCCAGGCGGCGCCTGCATGTGCGCGCCGCATGCCAAAGGCTGCTGTCGAGGAGCAGAAGCTGTCAGCATGGGACCCAACAGCGTCCCATGCAGCCGCATGCGCCGGCTGTCAAAGGCGGCCTGGTGGGGAGGCTGCAGACCTGTTCGGCCTCCAGCGGCACCAGCAGCTCGCCCTGCCACAGCGGCGGCTCCTTGAGGGAAGCCGCCACCACCGCCCGCTGTGCGGCTCGCAGCGCCTCTGTCGAGACCGCCGCATGGCTCCTGCGGGGCGACCGGCACTTGAGAGGCCTGTTGAGAAGTGCTTCAGGGCCGAAGCCTTGCAACGGAAAGCCCCCTGCCATGTCATTCAACAGTGTGTCGTGCGAACGAGAGCCGCATACTCGTCAGCTGCAGATTCCGCCGTGCATTCACGAACAGCTAAACGCATTGCCAGATCGTGTCACCTCTCCGCAGCGAGGCAGCTCCTGCAGGGAGAGAATCTGGGTGGTGCTGCCCTCCCGTGCTCGCATGCCTCTGCTCCCCACAGCGAGCCCAGCCTCTCCCCCCCAGCCCTCGCGAGACTTGAGCCGAGTTGGCTTGTGCAATGTTGGCAACACCCTCCTCCTGCGGAGCCACCAGGAGCAGGCGCAGCAGCGGCAGCAGGGGCGTCCGCACCGCAGCGCACGTTGCTTCAACAGCTGCTCCGAGCGTGACTCGACATCGACGCCCCCGGGCCCATGGCCGCCCTCCTGCCGGGAGGCCTTGTGCCGCTCGCTCTCCTTGCGAAGGCCCGATAGCGAGGAGGATAGCAGGTCCCTGGCGCCGCTGCCGCCGCTGATGCTAGGCTCCAGGCGCGGCTTTACTGCCGGCCTGGCAGTCACCGCCGTTGGCTGGCCAGGATTCGGCCGCTTTGAGCCGGCGCTCGGCAGCTGCTTCAGAGCTGCGGCAGGGGCGGCTGGCTGCCGCTGGACTGCGAGGGGGGCCTTCAGCGCGGGCTTGGCAGGCGCCGGCACCGGCCGCAGCAGCGCCTGAGGCCGAGAGATTGCCGTCACAGGCTTCGTTTCAGCTGACGAAGGCTTTGCTGCCGCTCCTGCGTAGCAGAGAAGAAGCTCAGCTGCTTGCCGCAGGCGTCCTGCCGCTTCTTTTGTGATCCCAATTTGGAGGCTCACCCAGCAGCTGAGACCAGGGGGCCGGCTGGGCAGCCTTGTGTGCCTGCTTCCGATCGGCCAGTGGCTGCTCCTGCACCCCTGGAGCAAGTTTCTTCTTTGCGTCCGCCGCCGGCCCTGCGGCTATGCACGAGCCATCAGCCCCTCCTCCTGCCCATCTGGCGTGTTATCTTCTCTGCTGAAACTATGGGCGCCCCACCTGGCTGCGGAGGCGGCTGCTTGCTGGGCTCCTTGCGTGGCGGCGCCGCCCTGGGCTCGCCTGCCTGGGCGGCCGGCTGCTTGGGCGGCCCCAGGCTGCCATTCAGGCTGGCCAGCCATGCGGCCTCCGAGAGCTTGTTGTCCTGCTCCCGGCCGCTCGTGCTGACCGCCGCCTCTGCTGCAGCAGCATCCACGTGCTCTCTGTTCATGACTACCTCCTGGCCTGCCGTCTGGCTCCGAAGCTCAGCGACCGCACCCTCTGCAGGCAGACTCGCTTTCTCCTGCTTCATGTCCTGCTGCTTGACCACCCGCTTGCCACCGCGGGCCAGCAGGAGGCTGGTCTCGCTGCGCGGGCCGTCGACTCTACTGCAGGAAACGCTGCGGCCATCCAGGCCAAGAATGTCAGCATCAGCTGAGCTGAAAGGATCGCCAGATGTCGGAGGTGGCGACCTCTCACCATGTGAAGTTTTCGCCCTCGTCTGCCGCGGCCAGGCCGCCGGGCATGCACCACCGATGCCCAACGATTTCACATCTGCGGCCGCAGTGCGAGATGTCACGCCTCCGATTGAGGCAAAAGAGAACCGTGAAAAGACTTGCGTGTGAGGCTCACCCGGGCTCGCTGCACGCGACACAGTGCTCCGCCGAGGCCGGGTGTCCGCAGACTTCGCACAGCTGCGCGGTCATCAGCAGTGCGTCCGCACTGTCCGCGATCCCGAGCTTGGCGCATGGTCGACCATCATGAGCGCGCGTTCGGGTCGCGCGACAACAGCACAAGATGCGGCATGGCGCCTGGGCAAATCGGCCGATGTCGCTCTGATGCACCACTGAGGATCCACGTTGCTGTCAGATCGTGTCCCTTCTTCCTTCTCTGGATGTTCTCCAGCTCATGCAAACATCCCACTGATCCCGCACTGCACGCACCACCCGCTCCGGGATCACCTCAATGCGCCCAGCATCCCAGTCCACAGCCGCATAGGCGAGCTGGTCCGCCTACTTATGGGCTTCGCGGCATCAGCGCAAGCAGACGGCCATCGCCAGACACTTCGGCACGGCAGTCTACCCGCCTCCGCAGCCGGATAGCGGCGAGAAGCGAGAAGCCCGCAGCCCAGACTCGGGCATTGCCGCTGGGCATGCAAGTCTCCATTCTGCCCGCAGCTGGCCGCGCGAGGCCGCCTTCGATCGCGTCGTTCCCGCGCAGCTGTGTGCTGTGCTCGGGCAGCCATCCTTGCTCTCGCAGCGCGCTCGGGCGCACCCGCCAGCCGCAGCGGTTTGCCTGGAGGCATCGAGGCATGGCGACCTCCACAGGCGGCAGCTGTATTCAGACGGCCGCTCTGGGCACCACTATCGAGGAATATGTGTCTAAGTCATCTGTGGAGGATGATGAGGGGCTGCTGGCCGTCTTCCAAGCGTTCCAGGTGAGGCCCCCGGCCACCTGCACGGCCGCTGCTCGCTCCAGCAGGCCTCAGCGCCTGACAGCGCCTCCTGCAGGATGCGGTGAGGCAAGTTGCGCGCCGCATCAGCCGGGCGGGCATCGACGGCCTGCTGGCTGGCGGCGGCGAGTCAGGCCCGGCCTCGGCTGCCGGCAGGGACGCGCCCAAGCCGCTAGATGTCGTCGCTGTGCGTTCCCTTCACCCCACAGCCCCCTTCTCAAGCGTGTTTTCCTCCATGCTGGCCTCTCACATTCCAGGACTGGTGCAGAACGACATCCTGAAGGCTGCGCTGGCCGGCAGCGGCCGGATAGCGGCGATGGCTTCCGAGGAGGACGAGGAGGCGGTTACCTGCGAGGCGTCCTCAGCCGCCCAATATGCGGCAGTCTTTGATCCGCTGGACGGCTCCTCCAACATAGCCGCCTGCATCCCGACCGGCACCATCCTGGGCCTCTATCGGCACCCAGGCCCGCCTCCCTGATCACTGGGAGCTTCTTTGAAGCAGCAGCATTTGAGAGACATCATGAGCTGATTCAAACGAGCTTGTCTGCCACAAGCCAAGCTTGATCTCAATGCTCCGGTGGCTGCAGGCGGCAGCGCAGAGGCAGCGGTGCTGCAGCCGGGTGAGAAGCAGGTCGCCGCCGCTTACGCCCTCTACTCGTCAGCCACCATGATCGTGCTCTCTCTGGGAAATGGCACCGTTGGCTTCACGCTTGACCCCGAGTCCGGCAGCTTCCTGCTGACGCACGAGATCTCCATCCCGGCCAGAGGTCAGCCCCACACGGCCTGGCAATCGCTCAAAAACAGAGTGTGAGGGAATGGAAAGGCATGCGCTTGGCTGCCGAGCTGCTGCGGCGCATCGCTTTGTGCCTGAGCATGTCGGCGCCAGGAATCTGGACCCATCCTGCTGATGTCTTCCTGCAGCTTTTGCCATGCTCATGAATGCCAGCTGCTGAATGATTAGGCTGACAGAGTGGCCTTGCTGCTGGGTCCTAGGCCAGATGTACTCCCTGAACGACGCGCGTCAATTCGATTGGCCGGCCGGGCTGCGGAGGTACATCGACGCCATCCGGCAGGGCCAGGGGCAGTCCGGCAAGCAGTGAGGCCCCTCCCTTCTGGCCTTGCTGGGGCACAGGTTATTTGCCACCCTTTGGCGCCGCAATCGTGCTGCGTGATGCAGAGCAGTGTGGCATATGGAAAGGGCAAACTCATGCTTGCGTCTCAGCCACCATTGGATCGCTTGGCTGCAGGTACTCGGCCCGCTATGTGTGCTCTTTGGTGGCGGATTTCCACAGGTCAGCGCCTCCTGCTGCATGCGCTTAACCGTCAAGCTCGCGCTCAGCACGATGGCACCGTCATGGGGTGCTTATCATGGCGTTTATTTTGAGTGAATGAAAACTTGAGTTGACTTGTGCTGCAGGACGCTGCTGTACGGCGGCTGGGCTGCGAATCCCAGGCAAGCTGCCGTCCAGCCACCTTCATGCCATGCCATGCTGCTGAAAGACAGGCTGGCTCATGGAAGCACTTCGCTGCCGCAGGAGCCACCTGCGGCTGGTGTACGAGGCCAATCCGCTCAGCTTCCTGGCAGAGCAGGCGCTGCACCGCCTGGCCCTCTGCAGCAGCTACCTTGGCAGAAGCAAGGAAGGTTGGCCATGAAGCAGTGGCACTGCTGCCTGCAGGCGGGCGGCTGTGGCAGCACTGGGCGGGAGCGAGTCCTTGGCCTGCAGCCGGAGCGGCTGCACCAGCGGCTGCCGCTGTTCCTGGGCAGCCCAGAGGACATCGCCGAGCTGGAGAGCTATGGGGACGTGCAGCAGCTGGGCAGCAAGAAGTATGCCGTCTGATCGCTGCTGGCTGCCTGCTGATGTCAGCGTGATTGGAGAGCTTGGGGGGATGTGAAATGTGTGCCTGGCATCTCTTAATCAGCTGGGCTAGCTGGCCTCTTTACAGTGACCGTGCAGAAATTCCGAGCACAGTCCAGCGGCTTGTTCGATTTAGGAACAAGACAATGAGGCAGCAGCAGATCTTGGCAGCTTGCGCTGCAAAACGCAGCAAGGGTGCAGACACGAATTGCTGCATCCTAAGCCCGCCTCAAGCACACAGGAAGCAGGGACACACAAGTAGGGGCAGCATTGGTGATGCACAGACCTGCTCTCTTCTGATCAGGGGAACCGATCAGCTCCCACAACACAAATTGGCGAGAATCCAGCAAACCAGCAGTGCAGAAACACGGCAGGGGGTGTCGCTCTGCTCAGGCCCCGCCCCCCAGGCTGGAGCTTTCCAGGCGCAGCTCGGCGGCCACCGCCTGCCCCGTCTGCACGTCCTTGGCAGTCACTTTCAGCTCGGTCGTGCCGAAGCGGAACGCGACCTGCACCTTGTAGCTCTCTGGCTCTGTGATCGTCTTACGGTCCGCGAAGAGCAGCTCCACCTTTCCGAGCAGGCGCATGCCCGGCTCGTCGACGTAGCGGGCCTCGTTGTTGCGGGAAATGAAGACTTTGAGCTCGAGGCCCCGCTGGTGGGCGTTGTTCGGCTTGACGTCCCGCGTGACAACCTGGCCCGCAGTCCCTGGCAGGTCAATGCCATCAGCAGGACGTCTGGCTGCTGGGCGTTGCCGCCTCGCCAGCAGACTGGCTACCCAAAGGCATGAAAGCAAGGGCTTGGGATGATCAGAGTTCTGGCATTCAAAGGGGAGGGTGGAACACCTGGTCGACCTTGAATTCCTCGTTGGCTGACACCATCTTCGCAAACACGCTCCCAACGACGTACTCCCTCTTGCCCTTGTGGAAAAAGCGCCGCTCCAGGTCGTGCTCAGGGGACCACTTTGCAGTCGCCTCCAGTCCGTATGCAAACACAGTGCGCCTTGAGGCAATGACAGTCGGATTCTGCCCGCACAGCGCGGCGCCTGCAGCCAGCAGCCCTTCAAAAATGAGGATTGCACTCCTGCTGCTCGCTCAGGTGAATTGTGCGCCGCTGAGGCCGTTTGTTGCATTGGAAGCACAGCTTCCAGAGCAGCAGCGCTCAAGAAAAGGGCGCACCAGCCAGCACGGCCTGCGACGGCACGCTGGGCGAGGTGATGGTGCAGCCGTAGCTGGTGAGCGCGGCCCGCAGCTGCTTGAGGAAGTGCTGCGACTCCCCGAAGCCGCCGACGAGGACGACGTGGTCGCAGCGGCCCGGCAGGTTGTCGAGAAAGTGCAGCAACGACCGGATGATCTTGCTGACCACCGGGCTGAAGAGCTCGCGCATAGTCTCAGCCTCGAGCCTCAGCTCGCCTTCGTCGGCGACCTCGTGCAGGCCCTGCACGGCACACAGCTGTGCCAGTTAGAGACTTGTTCAGGAGCGCAAGGATGCCCTGCTCAGGTCGCTAATGTTGAGCTGAAGAGCGGCTGCACCACCAGGCAGAGGAGGGACTGCACCGCGTCCTTGAAGAGCTTCAGGAGTGGCTTGGACCAAGCAAGCTCGATGGTGGCCGCGTTGTCGCCGTTGAAGCTCATTTTTTGCTCCTCCCATTTTGTGTGTATCAGTCGCAGTCGCTCCTGCGGGTGGCTCTCGGCCCAGGCCTGGTACGCGCCAGGGCCCAGCAGGTCGCCCAGGTACTTCTCGAAGGTGCTGTCCAGAAAGACAGCGCCCTTGAGCAAGCCCAGCCGCATGCTGGCCTCCTCCAGCGCCCAGCCGCTCCCCTTGCTGGCGCAAACCTGCGGGTGCAGCGCAACAGCCATCGGAACTTTTTCAACCGGCAACAAAGCTGCCATCAGGCAGAGCATGCTTGAACATGGAGCAGTACTCCGTGCGGGCAGGTAAAGATCCACCTTGTGCGCAGTGATGTCAATGGTGCCGCCTCCCGCGTCCACCACGACCAGAGTTTCCCCCTCCGCCAGGCCCAGAGACGCGTGACTGTTCAGCGTGTTGACAGCCGCTGCCTCGGGCTCAAAAACAAAGGCGAGCCTGCACACATGGTAGCCAGTTAGTGCATCGCCTGCTGCACCAGGCTGAGTCACTGGCCTGCTGCGGCAGCTTGAATGTTTTGCAGGCAGAGTAGGATTCAGTGCCGCACCGCTCGCAGTGCTCTGAGGGAATGATCCGAGCGCTGACAGCCGCCTCGCGCATCGTCTGCAGCGCCTCCGGGGACCAGCCGGCGGGCACCGTAAGGACCCATTGCAGCGCCCCGTGGTCTGGGTACTCTAGCGCCATGTCGATCTCCTCCAGGGCCGTCTCCATAAGGCAGCGCAGGAAATCTGCGATCACGTCGCCTGCGCCCTTGCCGGGCGGGAGCTCAGCAGCCGGCGGCGCACTGCTGTACTGGTCGTGGTCTGCCAGCAGCAGCTTAAACCTGCATGCCGCAGAAGAGGCGGGCTGTAAGTAACAGGAGGGGGGAGAAGTTGTCGTTCCTAGGCGCTAGGCAGTTGTCGTTCCTAGGAGCTAAGCATGAGTGGCCTCGACGGCCTGGGATTGCAAGCATCTTGATGAGAGCGCAAGAAGGTAGGAGCGCACTGGCTCACATAGACCCAGCCCTTCAGCTCAGCCTGCTGCAGCTGCTTGTAGTGCTCCAGCGCCTCCCAGCCCCATGCCATCACCTCGTACTGGCGCCCGCAGCGCTGGTAGAGCAACGCAGTCAATGTCTTGCAGTAGCAGACGCCTGACTTGCCCGGCCATCGCTGGCGCACGTGGACGGCGCTGTCGCCGCAGGTGTACGAGTAGCCACTTCGGGCTGTGCCAAAATCGATGCCCACGGAGATCGACATCGTACGTGTCTTGCGTGCACCGTTTTCCAAGCTTGCCGCGGGCTGCTGAGCGATAAGGCCCTGCCGCAGACCTGTCCAATGTTTCGGCGGGCGCCCCATTCGTCACGGCGCTGAAACCGCAGCTCGGCACCCGCATGGGCGGGGTGCCTTCGCTTTTCAAGGTGCGTGAGACCCGATCGCCGCCGCTGTGGGCCTCGCAGCGCCGCGACGTCACCATTGAGGTCCGGCTCGCCCGTGCAGCGTGGTGGCGGACGTTCGCAGCCCGCCGCAGAACGCGGAGGACCGGAAAGAGAGTCGATAGCAATGGACGCGGCCCGGCATGGACGAAGTTACTACAATCCGGCGGACTCCTCTTGGTATTGGATCCTCGACGCACACTTCCAGGTGGAGCTGAGCCTGCGCCAAGCTGCTGCTCCGTTTACCCATCCGTTTGCAAGCTGACGCAGGTTGCGCTGCTTTGCAGGCACCTCCACCCTACCCGGATCCAGCGATCATAGCCTACAGCGGACCGCCTCCCGGCTTGCAGCAGGGCGGCGGCTGGCAGAACATGCCTGGCCCGTCTGCAGTCCAGCCGAGCCTCCAACATGGCGCGGGCCGCAGCGGCTCACAGCCGCTCAATGCAAGGGCTGCACCATACCAGCCACCAGATATGAAGCCAGCCAGCAGGAGCCGCGTGGGCCACCCAGCAGCAGCAGCTCCAGGCCGGAAGCACATGCCTTACACAAGGCAGCAGCAGCAGCTGCCCGCCGCTCAGCAGGAGCCACCAGCGCAGCCCCCTCCGCCAGCTGTGGCCGCTGCGCCAACCTGTGCTCCGGCTGCGGGGCTCACGCAGCAGCAGCGTGAGTTGATGCCGCAGCAGGCTGCCCAGACATCAGGGCCACAGCTGTCTCATGAGAAGCCGCCTCAGCCAGCTCAGCCGGAGCTGCTTGCGAAGGAGCGCACGCCTGACCAGCAGGAGGAGCTTGACTATTCTGCTGGCAGCAGCTGGGAGGCGCAGGCGCTTGATGTGAGCCCTCCTGCTCAAATTGTGCCGCCTATGACCGCACAGCTTTGGCAACTTTGGAAAAGCGCGCCTGATCATGCCCGTGCATGATGCAGGCCGCACCTGCGCTCTACATTTACATAGGCTCCTCAGGTGCGCTTTCCAGGAAAAGGGAGCATGCTGCCTAGTGGCAGTGTGTCAGGCAGCAGCAAGCCGGCAGCTCATGCTGCGCTGCAGACAGCGTGGATGA
>BHFV01000383.1:0-27483 GCA_003568905.1 Trebouxiophyceae sp. KSI-1
CCAGCCCCAGCACCTCCAGGATGGCCTTGGTGTAGGCCAGCGCCGGCGTGCCGAGCTCCGCCTGCGACCGCGGCTGCTCAGCAGCGATCCGCTGCCGCCTCTTAGATGGGCCGGCGGTGGATGAACCAACAGCGCCACGCATGCCATCTCCAGTGATGCGAGGCGTGCCTGTCTCTCCGCGTGACAGCTGTGGAGTCATTTTGACGCAGCATGGTTGTGTCAAACACTCAGAAAGGTCGAACGCCTCGATCCCATGATGCGCCGATCGTGCAAATTGCATGGGGAAAACGGGAAAACTTTCGCCCACTGAACGCTTGCCGCACGCGCTCGCGGCGAAAGCATTTGTGCGAGAAAGCTGGGGGGCGCGTGCACACCGGCGTCAGGTGCGAGCCCGGCAGCCGCGGGAACTCGTGCTCTGGCCGCCCTGCGCCCGGCAGCACCTGCTTCCGGATCTTGGCGACCAGCTGCAGCAGCTTGCGGGCAAAGTGCGGGCGCATGTGCTCCTTGAGCCAGGCCGTCTGCGCTGCCGCCACGCCCCGCTCGTCCGCGGGCGCCTGCAGGGGTCGGTGGGGCTGAGGCTGCGGACGCTCGGGGGCCGGCGGGCTTTTGCGGGGAGTGCAGCCTGCAGCCGGCGCTGCTGCCGGCGGCTGCTGCCTGGCAGCCAGGGCGGAGCTGCTCGGGCTAGCCACACCCGAGCCCAGCAGGAAAGGGCGGCCCCGGCGGCAGGCTGACAGTGCTGCTGCCCTGGCTGCCCACGCCCGACCGGAAAGAGCGTGGGACCGGCGCAAAGCAGCGGGTGCGGCCACGGGTGCCGCCGAGACGCCCGCTGCAGCAGCGGCAAGGTCAGCTGCCCGGCGGGAGCGCGCCTGCGAGGCCGCCGCCTCCTCCGCGGCGGCCGCCCGCCCGGCCTTCCACGGCAGCAGCGTGAACTCCATCGCCACAAACAGAAAGGCATCCTGCACCGCCGGCGGCAGGAACTCCTGCGGGGCGGCGGGCCGCAGCTTGTCGCCTGGCATTTGTGCGACGCAGCATGAAGACATGCGGAGTGACATGGCATGACATGACAAGACATGACATGACATGACATGACATGACATGACGTTGCATGCCATTGAATGTCATGCCACGTAACAAATGACATGACATGGATTGAGGCGCATTGCAAGCCCTTCATGACTCGCAACCATGCCGTACAAGACATGGGACAGCCTGCATCCCCGCGCCCCCAGGCGGCTGCGCCTGCCCCCTGCCAAGACCCAGCTGCCTGCCAAGAGGCACCCGTGGGAGAGGGGCCTGCCTTGATGTTCCAGACCGCGTCGTACTCGGGCTCCCTGTCGGCGTCGCTGTCGAGGCCAGCCGTCAGAGCGCCACCCGCCTGCGGCGCCACACAGTCCCACGGCGTCTCTTCCCAGGCATTCTTTCCAATATACGGCTGCACTGCGGGACTTAGAGCGGCCTGGCACTGCGACCCCCCTCCTCTGCCTCCACCACTGTTCAAATGCCCTTAGCAACTGTGCTCATTCTGCCCGCAGCACAACCCATGGAGGAGCTCGCAGAGAGCCATCCGACTGTGCGACCCTTCCTGCCCAGCTCGCCTGTGTCACAGGGCAGCCAGCCGGCCAGCCTGGCTGCAAAGAGGCCGGCGCCTGCCAAGCAGCCACCCCTGAATCCGCAAGCCCAGCAGCCGAGCCGGCGCCGCGCCTGCGACAGCGCGCCCGGCTGGCTGCCCAGCTGCTGCGTGAGCGCGTCCGGCACGCGTGCGCGGATGCCAAAGTAGTTGTGCCGGTCGCGAAAGAGCAGCGCATGCCAGAAGGCGCGCGGCGACAGGTCCAGCAGGCCGAAGAGCTCCTGGCGCAGCAGCGCCTCCAGAAGGTAGTCCACGTACCTGCGCACAGGCGCTGATTTGACGTTTTGCCAAAACATATATCGCTCGTTTGCGCACAATTTCAGGGCCTGGGAGAAACGCTGAAGCTTCAGTGTCACGCACAGGGAGGCCGTTTGTATTCAAACGCTTAACACCGCGCAAAGGGGCCGCATGCGATGCTGTGTTGCTGTGGCAGGCGGTGGCAGCGGCGCCGGCAGCAGGCAGCTTCTGACGCAAGGCACGAATGTGATGCACCCTCGCTGACAGGTGGGCGTCAGGCGGGGCAGGAGGGCGGCTTGCCCGACGGCGGCCGCGAGCGTGTGCTTGCCGGTGGCCAGCAGGATGGAGGAGGCGTCGGCGGCGACCACGGTCGCGCCCAGCCGCCGCATGCTGTCGACGAGCTGCGCCAGGCACTTGCGCATGAGGCCGGCGACGGCTTGGCGCAGGCCCGCGCAGCCGAGCGCGGCCGCGGGGCTGCACAGCCAGCGCCAGAGGCTCTTCAGCAGCTCGTCCGCGAACCTGCGGCGTGCGCGAGCGGCGGTCAGCGCCGCCGCGACGGGCGGGGAGGCGCCGCGGACGGCGGACGGCGCAGGCGGACCGGTTGCCGCGGTCGCGCGCGTCGCACAGCCAGGTCTGAACGAGGCCGCGCAGCACGCGGAAGGCGGGCCCGATGCCCGCGGCCGACTCGGCGCCGGCCGCGCCCTCCAGCTCGCCCAGCAGCGCCGAGTTGGCGACGGCCGCGACTGCGAGGTGCTGCACCTCGAGCCGCACGCACACGCTGCGGTACGCGCCCGGGTAGACGACCTCCATGCCCAGCTGCGCGGCGTCGAACGGCTCCTCGGCGCGCGCCGCCGCGTCGCCCTTGGCCGCGACGTCCGGCAGCGCCGCGTCCTCCGCCCACAGCAGGTGGTTTGCGTCGCGCAGCGCGCGCGCGAACAGCACGTCCGCCGTGTCGAGCACCCAGTCGCCGCCGACATTGCCGAGCGGGACGTGGCTGTAGCGCGCCAGGCCGACTTGCTCCTGCGCGCGCCGCGGGCGCCGCGGTCGCGCCCGCCGCTCGCGCCGCCCGTGCCCTCTTCCGTCAAGCGGCTTCGGAGCGCACCTTGACCCAGACGGCCGCCGCGCACAGCCGCAGCGCCGCGATCTTGGCCGCGCGCGGCTGCCACTGCAGCGCCGGATACTCGCAGTCGGCTGAGTGGGAGGCCGCCTGCACGACCGGGAACTCGGACAGCAGCGGCAGCGACCGGGCCAGCGCGGCCGCGCCGCCGGGCGCCTCCAGCACCACCAGCGCGGGGCCGCGGTGCCGCTGCCTGCAGCCGCGATCGCAGGCGCAGTCAGCCCAAATCGATCCATGCATGCCAACATCCAGCAAAGGCGGCCGGAATAGGATGCTTAGAAACTGGCGGAGGAGGGAGAATCGCCTGAACTCTGACACTGCGCGGCTGAGCGCCTTGAGCGCGTCCGCCTGGCTGGTGACAAAAGACACCTGCACGTGAACCCCCTCCTCAAGAAGATTCTTCAAGCAGCCGCGCCTGGGGCTGCTCGGTGCAAGCGAGCCGGCTGCCTTGCCTGCGCCGTCGTGCCGCTGGCGTCGCCGCCCACGCGCGCCTGCCCCTCTGTCCAGAACTGCTCCAGCGCAGTCGCGCTGACCGCGCGTGTGTCACGGCCAGTGGCCGGGCTGATCACCAGCAGCAGCAGCCTGCAAGCCAGCCCAGCATGAGCGCACATGCTGCCCCTGGCTCATCAGTGCAGCTCTGCACATCAGCCTGGGGCTCCGCACGCGTGGAAGCTGCCCCTCGGAGCAGGCTGCAAAAGTGCAGGAGCCGCATCCACGGAAACGCGCCGCAGGTTGCCAAAAATCGCTGCTGCTCGACGGATGCAGGCGGTTGGCTTGGCAGGCAAGGTAGACAGCACCCAAAAGTGGGCGTCATACACACACTGAAAGGTGCGTGTTTGCGGGTGGCAGATCGGGAAGGGCGACTCTCCCTGCCGGCAGAGCGGGAGAGAGGGTGGCGCATGGGCGTGCCTGCGGTGCATCGGCACGTGCAGCGCCCACACGCTGCGGCCGCTCGCGTCGCGGCTGTGGTACAGCAGCAGCTGGCGCAGCGGCCCCAGGCCCTCCGGGCCGCCCTCCTCCAGGTAGGGGCAGTCGGCGGTCGAGCGCCGCTGCATGCGGGGAAAGCGAATGACTCAGCCGAGAGAGCTGCCTGAGAGAGACAGCATCGCGCTGCCGGGTCGCTGCAGACTAAGCCTGGGAAAACCTGCAGAGCGCGTGCGCTGCAACTTCACAGGCAGATCTCCTAGCGCATCTAAAAGACCTCCAAAAAACACTTTCAACTTGCGGCACGAGAGCGGCCCTGCACCTGCTTTCAGTCATGCTGGTCTGCTCTGCTGCCCAAGGAGCCTGTCTGGATACGACCGTCACACGGCATCTCGGAGGCAGTGGCGGAACGCGCCCGCAGATCCTCCAGCATGCAGCCCTCCGCCAGGACGCCGGCGCCCGCGCCCGGCCGCAGCGAGGCCACGCAGCCGGCGGACAGCGCCGCCTGCAGCCCCAGCGGCAGCCGCTCCTCCCACACGCCCTTCACGTCGGCGGCCGCCAGCCGCAGCGCCATCTCCGGCGCAGAGTCGAGGAACACGCCCTCGTCCTTCGTGACCTGCGCGCCGCGGCCGCGGCTGTCGGCGAAAACCCTAAACCGCCACGTCGCGATCCCGCGCGATCCCGCGCGCGAGCGCCGCGCGCCGCGGCAAAACACCACCAATTGCCCAGCAAGCCTCCTTCGATGGTATCTCGACCTTTCAGTCACAAGATTGCAGAGCGCGGCCGGCTGCACGCCAACCACTCTTGAGGCTCACGACTCGGGCGGCGGCGGCAGGCCGGCACCTGGAAGACGGTGTGCGGCTGCTCGCCGAACGGCAGCGTGCGCCGCACCGTCGGGCCCCAGTCGGCGGCCGCAGGGTCGCCCGGCGGCAGCGTGCTGTTGACGAAGAAAACACGCGGCACGGTCAGCGGAACGGCGTACAGCGAGCTGCCGACCAGCGCCCAGGCCTTGAAGCGGCCTGCGGGGCGGCGGCACGCCAGCAGGCAGGTCAGGCCACATGCAGGCTTGCATGCTGGCCTGACTGACAAGCTGCAGCCGGCTCCATGAGTCTCATGGCACCAAGCTGTCGGTGCTGCAAGGCGGCTCTGAACCGCTCGCTGCTTAAAGCGTGCAGGCAGGCAGGCATGTCAGGCTGTCAGCAGACCAAGACTGCCTGCAATTGCCTGGCTGCATGTGTGCCGCGGCAGGCAGAGTGCAGCCGCCCTGCAGCAGCAACGGCTGGCAAATGGTGAATCCTCGACTGCACTTTGTGCCAATGTAAAACAGTACCTCGAAAGTTTTACCAAAAACCTTTACATAACAACATGGAAAGATTATCGAGCAGCTGCAGCAAGTCCTCAGCCGGACGCTGCGCCCTGACAAGCGAAAAGGCGGAGCCCGAAAGACGGGCAGGAGCCGCGCACCCGGCTGGGCGGTCGGCGCGAGCTGCACCAGCTGCCAGTGCGAGGCGGTGGCCTCCGCGTTCTGCTGCCGCAGCATGCCCTCCACGCCGGCGCCTGCGCAGCAGCAGCCCCTCGCTCGGCAGCCAGGCCGTCGACTGCAGCAGCCATGCAAGCCGCCGGCAGCGCAGCCAGCCGCGCAACCACCGGCATTCTGTGGCCCAGCTGCTGGCTCTTGAAGACATTGGATGCGAGTCGCGCATGAGTCATGCATCGGCAGTGCACATGAGCTTCCCCGGCAGCTTCCTGGCGTCTGCCAGCCTCCGAGCTGTATCCACTCGGGCCCGCGGCGCGGCGGCAGCAGCAGAGCAAGGCAGCGCACCGCGCGTCGGCTCGGCGGCGGGGGCCGCCGCGTCGGCCCAGCGGGCGCGCTTGCGGCTGACCTCTGCCGCCTTGCGGGCCCGCTTGCGTTCCTCCGCGGCCGCACGCCACTTGCGCTTGCGGAAGCGCAGCCAGCCGGCGGGGTCCTCCTGCCTGCGCCGGCCGCAGACACGCTGCCGTCAGGCGCTGGTGGCCGCACAGAGCGAGAGTGCCTGCATGTTGATGGCTGGCTGCGTGGCACAAGGCGCAGGCTGCGATGCTGTTGTCTGCACAGAACTCAGCCTGGATGACATGCCGGAGTGCTCAGAGGTAGCATGCTGCCTGATATCTGGGGTGGTGGCTGCAAGGCGCACATGCAATGCTCGGCAGCGTGGGGCTGCAAGTGGACGAGGCTGCAAAGGAAGGCTGAGCAGCAGGCGTGCGATTTCGAGACTCCCTGTCCTGACCCTCCAATCCATACACCATGCCTATATGGGCTGTCCAGGCTCTGTGGGTGAAAGAGGAGTGCTCTCTCTGCGGATGTGTGCCAGGGGAGCCTCACCTGCCCGGGCACGGCCCCGCCTCGACCGCCTCGGCCGCCTCCTGGCCGCCCGCGTTCTCCTTGTCGGCGGCGCCGACCAGAGTGGCAGCGTTGGCCCGGACGATGGTGCCGCGGCGGGCGTTGCCGGCGTCGCCAAAGTCCTGCGGACGCGCCGCGCAGTTCAGCTCGGCGAGCTGCTCCCGCACATGATGCATGTGGCATGCCGTCTCTGGATTGCTGTGGTGAATGCGAGGTTTGGTCTGCGGTCAGCTGTGGCAGGATCTGTCGGTAGGAGGCTGGAATGCTGGCGCACCTCCATCTCCGTGTCGTTGCTCGTTCGTGTGGAGCCTGAGGTGGGGCCGGCGGCCAGGAAGGCGTCCAGCGTCCGCTGCTGGAACGGATTCTCCTTCTCCCGCACCTGCATGGGGAACAAAGACGAACAGTCAAGCGCATAGATGTAGGCAGGAGCAGGGAAAAGGAACCAAGAGCAGAGCGGCGGATGCTGCGGGAGGGCCGCGGGAGGCGCGGACCTGCTTGAGCAGCCACTCCGGGTGCGGGACGCGCGGCACCGGGTTCGGCAGGCGCTGCATGGCGGCGGGGATGGTGATGATCTTCTGGATGGCGGAGCCCAGCCGCTCGCGGTAGTAGTCCCAGTCGACGATGTCGCGGATGTCCGGCACCTCGTCGGGCCCGCGCGCTGCGGCGGCGTCCCGAAGCGGATTCAGTCCCGGCTCATGATGCGGAGCAGGGATGGACGGAGGGCGGAGAGCGCACAGCTGCCGACGTCGCCGCACCACTTGCGCAGGTGCGCGCGGGCGACGGCGGCGCTGGTCTGGAAGATCGCGACCGGGATCGCGCGCTCGCTCGTCGGCTGGCTCTCCGGCCGCTTGGCGACGACGTACGTGCAGTTCAGGCCGCGGTCGCGAATGCGCGCGTCGCCCAGGAACTCGGCCAGCCGCTTCGCGCACGTGATCGCGCAGCTCTTGCGCCCTGCGCCCCCGCCGCCGCCGCGTCAGCGACCGACTTCTGACGGACCGCGCAGCAACTTATTCCTGCGGGCGCCGCACCGTCGTACTCGTCCAGCGACTTGCTCATCGTGCTCGACTCGGAGATGAAGGACGTCAGCTCCTCGTCGTCCTCGATGTTGTCGCCCTGCAGCCGCTCTCCGCCTTAAACACCTCCACCCTTGCATCCTGCCGGGCAGGAAAGGCAAGCAGGAGCGGCGCGCGCCTGGTAGTCGATCAGGTCGAGCCACTTGTTGGCGACGGCCGCGACGGCGGCGTAGCAGGCCTCCAGGCTGTCGCCGGCCAGGAAGCGCTCGAACACCTCGCCCTGGAACAGCTTGATGAGCTTGAGCTCGCCGCGCCGCTTGATCTCGAAGCCCTTCAGCTCGGCCAGGCTGCCGTCCTCGTTGAAGACGGCGTACCGCTTCTTGATCAGCTTGCCCTCCTCTTTGCTGGCCGGCAGGATCATGGCCTGCGGCCAGGCGACGGTCGTGGATCAGGCAGAGGCTCGCTTTAGGCGCACCCAAGAAATAAAAACAGCAACAGGGAGGTGGTCTAAGCAGAGGAGCAGCACAACCGACCACTGCGCTGCTCAGGCCAGGCTTCCCTACGTGCTTGCTTCCAGCCATGCCGCTCCCGCCTTGCTGTGGCGAGGTTGCCAAAATGAGCCAGGCCAAGCGAAACAGCAAAGAGGCCCCCCCGGGACTGCTGCGTCTCGTTGCCCATTGTGACTTCCCGGCGTCTCATGTCATGCCACGGCGGCTGGTTGCGGGCTCGCTGATGCAATGTGTTGATCACGTTCAGATCCATGGTATCCGAATCCCTTGTGATCCGAATCTCAGAGGATCGGCGCTGCGCGAGGCGCGCCTTGTACGGCCCGTCCACCTCGAACTCGATGCTCATCTGGCTGCTGCGCGCGTACGTCTTGGTCGCCGCGTCGACGAGGTCCTGGTACTGGTCATTCGTGTTGTGCTTGGCCACCATCACGTTGAGCATCACGCACGGGTAGCTGACCGGCAGGTCCTTGCGCCCGCTGGCGCTCTTGAACTGCAGGGCAGGCGCGGGCGCAGCTGCCGCGTGAGTCGCGCACAGCGGATCTTTTCCTTTCCCTTCCTTCTCTGAGTCGACCCCTGGCGCTGCAGCCCTTCGTTTTGCCGTGTTTGCTCAGCGATTGGGACGCTTCAGACATCTCGGTGCTCCAGAGAGAGGCTCGACAGCGCCCCGCTGAGACTCCTTCAGAGGCCCCGCAGCTCTGGGAGCGCATGAGAGACAACCAGCAGCCCGCCAGAGCAGCTCGTTGAGGGCCAGGCAGCGAGCCGCCCACGCAGCCGTCTGCTGCCTGACAGACGTGTTCCAGCATGGCGGGAGCAGGCGGCCATGTGACATGCCGTGCCGCATGTCTGTCGCAGCGCTCTGTGGGCGAGCAAATAAGACGGAGTGGCAAAGGGAAAGAAAGGGGAGCAGTGCCTTGAAGTTCTCCGGGAAGGATCCCGGCAGCGCGCACCAGATGCCATCGGTGTCCAGCTCCAGCGGCAGGCCCAGCTGGCTCACCAGCTCGTTCGCGCGCTGCGGTCAGGCGACAGTGACCAGTCCGCCTCAGTCGCCGGACAATTCGCTGCCAGACTGTGTCATTTGGTGTGTACTGCCCATCCAGATGTTTTCCCGCATGCTGCCGTGAAGGCATAAGACCTTCATCTCTGACTGCAGAAGGGGCGCCGCAGATCGCAGCAGCGCCCCGCCAGGAAATTCTGACCCAGCCTGCCCGGAGCGGGGCAGCGCCCGCCGGACAGCCGCCTGGGCGCCCCAGCAAGCAGCCCGCGCCGCGGCACAGGCGGCAGCCCCGCCCCCTGCCCTCCCCACTTCTCGACAGCACCTCCGCCTCCCCGACACTGCTTCACTCTTGCTTCAGCCGCGTCACACTGGCTCCAAAGGCTTGGCTGATGCTGGCTGAAAGGGTGCGGTCGAGCCCTGCTGTCAGTTGCAGGGAGGCACGCGCGCGCGCCTGGATGATCTGCGCGCCCGTGTTGGTCACGACGCCCGCCATCTCCATGGAGTACCACCGCGCGCCCCGCCGCATCACGTAGCCGTAGAAGGAGTTGAGGATGCACTTGTGCGCGAGCTGCAGGCTGTCGTACAGAATGACCATGTCGCCCGCGCTCTTGGCCTCCTCGGCGTCGCCGGCCTCCTGCGGCAGCGCGGGGCCCAGCGTGGGGCGGCGCCCGGCGGCAGGGACGGCCAGCCGCAACGGCACAGCCCTGCTCCAGTTTGACAGACAGCTGATATGCGATTCAAACGCACGGGCGGAGGCCTTTCAAAGGCGTGAAACCCGGCCCCCACACCAAACTAGCCAGGCACGCTCGCCGGCGCCGGCAAACGCTGTGCTTTTCCATGCATGGCGAGAAGCAGACGGCGGGGCGGAGCAGAAGGCACGTGTTTTGAGCTGAGCATGCTTTCATGTGTCCAGAATCGGGGCGCCTCGCTCGATCCCGCTGGTGTGGCGAACTGGGGCGCGCCTTGGCCGCCTCCAGCCGCCCCTTCCACTGCTTGGTCTTGCCCTTGTACTCGTAGCGCCGGTCCCTGAACGCGCGCACCGTGCCGACGTAAAAGTCGTTTTCCCGCATGCACACGCCGGCCGTCCGCGTCTCCAGCACCGGCTTGTCCAGCACGCGCTTGTAGACCTGCCGAGTCGTCAGACGGATCGAGCCCATGACAGGCGGTGATCCATCCCCTGACTTCTTGCCATGAATCATCCCCATCAGACATGCATCTAGTGCCATCGCCTTAGCCTCAGTCATCCCTTGATTTCTTGCCATGAGCCAGAAGGTGATGGCGCTTGACGCCTCCCTTCAGCCCGTCCCAATCCAGCCCCATGCATTCATTCTAGCGAGAGCAGGGAAGGCAGCTCGTGGGGACTGTGACCGTGACGAGGCGATGTTGCCAGGTCTGTTTGGGGCATCGCATCAGTAAAAACTCCTAACACCCTCCTGAAGCACAAGCACAGTAGAACGGCAGCGCTGCGGCCAGGGCGGCTGCCGCTGGAGGTGCCTCGGCCGGCAGCAGCCTTGCAGCAGGGCGCATAGCTGACCCCAAGCATGCCAGGGGCAGCGGCACCGCATCATCCCCTTGCACTTAAGCTGCTGCTCCTGAGGTCACGCAACGACAGTCATCCTGGCTTGACGAGCCCAAACAATGCATGCTGATCGCTGGTTTAGCCCGCAGCATTGTCGTTTTTCAGGCGCACCTTCTGGCAGTACTTCTTCAGCCGGTCCTTGAGCAGTCGCGCGCGCTCCTCCGGTGGCAGCTGGTCGAAGCTGCGGGGCGCGGCGCTGCCGGGCGCGGGCGGCAGCGGCTCCGAGGCCAGCTGGTTCTTGATGCTGTAGTACTCGGCAGTGGTGGCGGCGAACGTTTCGCCCCGCCACACCCACTCCATGCGGCGCAGGCAGTCCTTGCCCGGCCGGTTGAAGCCGCAGGCCGCGCAGTCCTCGTCGGTCACGATGGCCGATGGCTGCAGCCTGCGCGGGCAAGGCAGCGGGGAGTCGAGCTCAGAGGCCTGCGCGGCTGGCCAGCTGCTGCGAGCGCGTGGAGGCGTGGCAGGTGTGGGAGGCTGCTCCACACATGGCAGGCGCCTTGCCCCTGGAGGGGCCGCGGCGAGAGCGGGAGTGGCGGGAAGCGCGCCGGTTGGTGAGGATGATGTTGGGGTACATGGCGGCCACGTCCAGGTGATAGATGAGCGGGCACTCGTCCGCGTTCGGCCGGTCGCGCAGCGCCTCCAACTTGGTGCGGATCGCGTCGCGCACCTCGCCGTAGTTGACCACGTCCGACAGCTCCCACTTGCCCTCCACTTCGATCGCGAAGCGCAGGTCGTCGTCGAGGCTGTCGATCAGCGCCTGCGCGTGGCGCGGGAGCGCGGGCGTCAGCGGCGAGCGCAGGCGCGGCTGATGCGAAAAGGCCAGCGGGCGGCGGCGTGCCTGGTAGGCGGCGGGCTGGCAGCGAAAGCGCGTGGGCAGGTCGGAGCGGAAGACGCCCGACTGCAGCGCCTCCACCTTGCCGCCGATGTACGTCTCATTCTCCAGCAGGTGGCCGTGAAACGTCGCCTCCGCTGCCGAGACGTGCTTGTTGGGCGCGACCACGTTCGCCTGATCCGCGGCCGCCGCACCCTCAGAGCTGGCCACCAGGACGTACCCGCTGACGCGTGATGTGCCCTAGCTGCTCCCCGCAGCTGCTGCTCAGCGCTGACGTAACCATGGGCGCGGCGTGGGAAAGAGGACCCCGGAAAGGCGCGCCTGGAAGGCTTGAACCATCAGCAGCATCTCGCACAGCGTGCCGGAGCCCTTGCGCAGCACCTCGTCCGGTGACATGGGGATGACGGTCGACAGCGAGAAGATGAAGGGGTGAATGTACGCCATGTACAGGTAGTAGGTGGCGACCGCGTCGGAGACCGAGTAGGAGGCCATCAGCTGCGGCTGCTCGGCGGCAAAGCGCACCATGTCCTCAGCGTCGACCTCCACCGGGTCGTATCCGAGCTTGGCGCGCGTGACCGCCTGCATGCCAGGAGCACCGCCACTCTCACCCATTTGAGCGGAGCTGGCAGTCTAGCACACAGCCCGGCGGCTTGCCGGAAGCTTTCCTTGCTCATCAACGCACAAGCAGTGCAGGCTGCGAGCAGAGCCTGAGCCTGACGGCTGGCAGCGCTGCCTGCGCTCCCGCGAGCCGCAGGGATCCTGCTCACTGTGCGCTCAAGTGCAGTGAGATCACCCCACCGCAACCTGTGCAGGGGCAAGGCAGCAGAAAGCGGGCCTTTAGGCCGCGCGAGCCCTGCGGCAGGTACGAGTCGCGGTTGACCCAGGCAAGGCAGTCCATGTGGACGGCCGAGCGCGAGAGGCACTGGTTGCTCTTCTTGTCCATGCGGAAGCCAATCAGGTCGTGCATGTTCATCTCCAGCTTCTCCGCCCGGGTCTCGATGAAGGGCCAGTCGAACCAGTCGCCGTTGTAGGTCACGTAGATGGCCGGCTGCACCTGCGGGAGTTACAAAGCACGGAGTTGCTCCTGGAGAGACTTGGCCAGCTGGAGGCGTGCAGAGGGAGGGGACTGATGAGGAGTTTGGAAGCGAGCGCGCGACTATTCAACAATGCACGCAGCAGGGCTTGCTGCAATGCATCAGCAGGGCTTGCTGCGATGGTCCACCCTGATACTGCGCCTCCTCTACTGGAAAGGTTACTCCAAATGAGGCTCCAAACTGCCGCTTTACAGCATGACACGCTCCATCTTTCTGTGCTGACCAGTTCCCCGCCGGACTGGGCAGGACATCCAGCTGCTGGTCTCTAGCTCTAGTGGAAGGCGAGGCAGCAAAGGCTTAAGCAAAGAAGCTTCAGCAGGCAGAAAGGCCGTGGCAGCCGCAGTGCAGCTTCGGATGAGGCATGGCCGGGCGGGGCGCACCTCCCGCATGTGGTCAAACCAGCGGTGGAGCGTCGCTGCCTCGTTCGGCTCGTTCCAGACAGTGAAGGGGCCTGCAACCGCCCCGGCCTGAGTCAGCCGTCGCCCACCAACTCATCGTTCGACTCCCGCTGCTTAGCCCCCTGCTTCACGCGGCCCTGCTCACAATCAGCCCAGCGTTTGCCCACAACAGGAGCCCTGTGAGGCTGAAATTTATGGCATGCCGGGCATGGCATGCTACAGAAGCGTCGGCGTCTGGCGCTCTTCCATGTTGTTGTAACTTCCGCACGAATGCAGGGTTTTGAGCGGGGCATGTGTACCAGTGTACTCCGGCTTGGGAGTGTACTCAAAGCCCTCGATGTCGGCCGCCACCACCTCCCTGTTGACGATCAGGAAGCCCTGGCCGTTGATCATGTACGAGATCATGAAGACCTGCAGGGTTTGTGTCAGTTACAGCGCCCAAGATGCGGCTCTGCGAGTCCATTGCAGGCAAGAGGAGCCGAGTAGGCGGCCAGCAGCTGCGGCTCGTGTCAGAGATCTCGCTCCCAGCACTCGCAAGCACTGCTCTCAGCGCCCGCACCAGCAGTCGCCCCTGCCGGCGCCTCTCTGTTGGCAGGCGGAGGCCGTGCCTGGTCGTACTCGGCGTTGGGAAACTGCAGCGGCAGCTTGGTCGTCTCGATGTCAAAGGCGCAAACCCGCGGCTCGGCGCGCTTCAGCAGGTCTGGCCGGTGCGCCAGGCTGATGTGGCCCTCCTGCACAGCCGGCCAGCGGGCAGCTCACCGCACGGCGCTCGCCTGCTCAACCGTCAGCTCACTTGCATCTGAGCTGCGAGGCGGTTGCGCTACGTCGCTGCGTGTGCAGTCTGCACGAGGTAGACAGCAGACAGCCTGCAGAGACAGGGGTCCGCGCATTCCAGACTGTGTCGCATGCGCATGCCAGCGGTGTCGGCTGAGGCGGCGCAGATGCTGCCATGCCGGCAGCGCTGTCGGCGAGGGGAAGGGGAGAGGCCGTGCCCGTGCCGTCACGGTGTACCAGTGGCCGCAGCGGACGTCCCTGTCGATGAGGAAGCGGACGTGGTACGGCACGTCGTGCTCACGCAGGTCGATCACAGACTCCAAGGCGTCCTGCGGCAGTTACAGCAGCCCCAGTCAAAGCGGCAGTCACACAGACCGCTCCGTACCGCTGCCGACTGCAGCGGGCCAGCGCGCCCTGTGTTTGAGGAGAGGGGCAACCGAAAGGGCGCACGACTGCAGGATAGGCCATGAGCGGGCGTGCAGAGTCGCCACAAGCACCACACGCCCGGCCGCTGCGTGCCTGGGTCAATTGCGGCTCCTGCATTCGCAAGACAAGCTGGGGGCTTGATCTGAGGGGCACGGGGAGCGCGCCTTGATGCTGGCGGCGGCCGCCTGCGTCGGCGCCGCCGCAAACACGTCGTACGCCTCGGCCGCGCGCGACTTGCCGGCGTTGCGCCGCACGTGGGCGGCCAGGTCGCGGCGGACGTCCATCAGCTGCTGCACCGTGCTGAAGCTGACCTGCGAGGTGGGCGGCGACGGCGGCGGGCGTCAGCCGGCCGGCACCAACTCGGCGGCTCCGAACGGCGCGCCTCAACTGCACGCTGGCCCGGCAACAGCGTGCCAGTGATCCCGCGAGACACGGCTGTCCGCACATGCAGGATCGCAGCTTCGAGCGGCTGCTCGCCCGCCGCATCTGGACCGACCCCAGTGCTGGCAACACTCCACCGCCTGGCCCCGCAGCCTGAGGGCCTTCGCAGCAGCCGCCTGCTGCAGGCATGGCCTCTGTGGTGAGACATGCACCGGCAGGCGGCCGCAGGACAGTCTGTCTGCAGGAGCATGCGAGCAGGCATTCAGAGGGGGCCAGGGAGGGCACGCTGCCTTGAGCAGGCGGCGCTTGAGGCCGGACAGGTGGTTCTTCAGGTCCAGGTCCTCCCGCTCGACCGCCTCCACGTCCTTGATGCTGCCCTCGAACTTGCGCCGCAGGAAGGCCTCCACCTCGCGCTCGGCGCCCTCCTGCCCGCCGCGGCGGAGGGGCACATCAACACATGAGCCAGTTCTGCCGACTTTGTTGCCATTCGCGTGGCGTCAACCACACCGGCAAGCAGCGATCGGCAACGAGTGGCAGTCCGAGGCGCCGCAGAGGCACGAACGGCGGGCGCCTATGCCTGCTGGCTTGGTGCCGGCGGCTGCGGTTCCGTCCCCTGCTGCCAAGCTGGCGGCAGGCACAGCTTTTGCTCGCCCTGCCCTGCCCTTCCCTGCCTTGTCCTGTTCGGTGTTGCTCTGTTAAGCTGCCGGAGCGGGCCGGCTTCACCCATCGAGGGGAGGAAAGGGGGGCGCCTTTAGCTGGACGTAGAAGTAGGGCGCAAACTCCACCTGCGCCTTGAACATGCTGCCGTCCTGCGGCCGGGCAGCAGTGGCAGCGGCGTGAATTCAACCTCACACACAAGCATTGTGCAGGCACATGCGCGGCAGCCACGCCGCGTTCGGGCCTGTTGTGGCAACGCCTGACTGGCCCAGGCTGGCAGGCACGACAGCTGAGCGGTGCACAGGCCAGCGCCCGCCCGTCCACCCTGAAAAGGAGGCCGCAGCGCGCAAGAAGGCAGAGGAATGAGCGTTGCGGGCGACAAATGGCGGAAAAGCAGTCCCATGTGGCTTCCTCTGTGTGCCTGCTCAGCGACCTGTGGGACTGGCGCCTGACAAGCCGTGGCGCGCGGGCTAGCCGGGAGGAATGCCTGGCACATGAAGTAGCAGTTGACTGCGCTCACATACTGGCCGGTGTCCTTGTCCTCCATGAGAGTCTGCGGGCAGGCATGTTGGGGTTAGGAACGCCTCGTCACAGGCGTCGCGAAGGCAGGAGAAGGCGGGGCAGGCAGCTGGAAGCATGCAGAGCATTGCAGCCGAGCTGCAGCGCTCGGTGTCAGACGGCCAGATGAGCAGCTTCAGTCCAGGTGGGAGGCTGGGGATGTGAGCTGGCGCCAGGCCCGTGCACGCCAGGCAAGAGCACTCACGGAGTTGATGTTCATGAGCCAGCCCAGGCGGTCCTCGCCCTCCGTGAAGAGCGGGAATCCCAGCTGCGCCTCCAGCACGTGGTTGTCCTCCTTGGCCAGCTCCTGCGGCGGCACGTGGCGCCATTAGACATTGGGCCACTTGCAAACACACACAGCAGGGCACAGCAGTTCGCTGGCTCGATTGCGCTCGTCTGATTCTGCGCATGCAAACACAAGGAGGAAAGGAGAAGGGACGCTTTTGTTCCTGAAGCTTGGGTGCAGTGGCTCTGGGCTGCGGGTGGCCGAATTGAGAAAGGGAGGCACCTCAGATCGTGCTGCCGCAGAGGAGAAGCCACCGGACAGCGGCCCGATGTAGTTGCCGCCCACGGCATTGAGGGGCTTCTTGCCTCTGCCTCGGTAGCTGCCTCCCCGGCCCCTCCCGCCCCTGCATGGCCGTCCCAGCTCAGCTTGCACACCGGCTGCGGAGCCGCATTGCATCAGTGACATTGTCAGTGGGGCGTGTCACCTGCCGGCGCCGTCTCTGGGGCCGAGCGAAGTCTTTTGGCCACCGCTTCCTCTGCCACTGAAGGCTGGCTGGCCTCCACTGGCCATGACTCCGACCCGGCAGCCCAGTCAGCGGCCCGCAGCCCTCAGGCGATCAGGCCCAGCCGCACCGCATGCCAGGCTGCAACTGGCCTGTGCTAGGCCGCATCTTGTTCTGTAGCCAGTGATCAATGGCTCCGCCCGAAAAGCCTTTCCAGGTGATTCGAGCACGCGGCAGGTGCGTCTAGTTACTCTCGATCAAGCTCCGTAATGTACTAGACGCTACTGTCTCCCAATGGCTTGCTCAAGCAAGCAGGCCGCTGAATCGCAGCGAAAGCTAGCGGCTGCCCGGCAGGACCGTTGAAGCGGGCAGAGAGCACGCCGATCAGTGTATGAGGAGCCGAAGCAAACTCCAGCCCTCGGTCCATCTCAAAACTTGGTGCCGCGCGCGCGTGCTGACCCTATTTTCCAGCGCGCCTCGGCGCCGCGTCGGCAGTCGGCACGCACAAGGCATTTTCCCCGCTGCCTCTTCGTGATCTCCGTTCTGGCACGCTGCGGCGAGGCTTGACCTCGCCGAGCCGCCCACCGCGCATTGCACGCGGAATTTTGGCCGATGGAGCGGCAAGCCACGGTCCGGGGCGCTTCGGAGCGCACGGCAGGTCGGGCACATCAGATGCCGCTCCGGCTACTTCCGAGGTGCGCCAGACCGTTGACTGGCTGCTTTGAAGCGCAGGCCCGCGTTTTTTACACTTCGACATGCCCAGGGGACAAAGTGGTCTTGACCGGTTCTGCAGGGTACTGGCGCCTACCGGCGCACGCGGGTGCTGCCGGCGGCTAATCTTGCCGGTCGCTCAGGCGCAGGCGACCCTTCAGTCCGCCGTTGACGAGTACAATCTGACGATGCAGCAGTGCGGCTTCCACCCACCCCAGTGCCTCTCCACGCCATTCCTAGCGCAATCCTGGATGAAAGTCGCACATCGGCGTCACGTGCTAGCGCCGAGCACGCTGTGTGTCTTGAACGACAGCTCCTGACATAGCTTTCTGCACCGGCGCCGCAGGCAGATGGGCTGGGACGAGCTCGACCCGTACAAGTACCACCCCGAGCGGGGTCTCTACTTCCACGAAGTCTGGCCGGGTGTGCTGTGCGGCTCGCAGCCGCGCTCGCGAGCAGACATCGACCAGCTCGCGAGCTTCCTGGGTCCGGAGGGCACCATCCTGAACCTGCAACAGGACCGGGACTTGGCCTACTGGCAAGTGGACTTGGGCGAGCTCACCTCCCAGGCAGCCGTCCACGGCATCCGCTACGTCCGCACGCCGGTGGGTGGCCAGGTCCTCGTGGTGCCAGAGAGCTGCATGTGGCGTCACAAACAGCTGCTGCTTGGCCGCCCAGTCGCTGTCCTGCAGAGTGGCCGTCACAGTCGCAGGTGCTCCTGCCGCCACCGCCAGCCGCCTGCGTGGCTGCTTTGAGCTCTGCCCTTTCCAGCTTGGCTCCTGACAAGCGGTGGCCTGAGCCCCGCCCTCGCTGCCCGCACCGGCAGGCGCGAGACTTCGACCCGGACAGCCTGCGATCCGTCCTGCCCTCCGCCGTCGCGGCGCTGGCGCGCGAGCTGCAGGCGGGGCGCCGCGTGTATGTGCACTGCACGGCCGGCCTGGGCAGGGCGCCCGCCGTCTGCATCGCTTACCTCTACTGGTTCCACGACTTCCAGCTCGCTACCGTGAGCCACTCATCGCCATCCCCTTCCTTTGGCCACCCTGAGGCATCAGAGTTGCGTGCTGCAGCATGCCATGGCCCGCGGGCAGCTCTGGCAGGGCTGTGGGATGGAGGCACGATGCTGAGCTGGCGGTGCCTGCAGCTTGCAAGAGGAAATCTTGCATGGCTGCAGCGCCACAAGGCAGTCAGGAAGCAGCGAGGGTTGCCAGTCTGCTGCCTGTGAGAACACACAGCCCCCAGCCTGCACAAGCAGCCATCATGGCACCGCAGCACCCCACCGCCCTGGTGCCAGCTGCAGCATGTTCGCGCACCTGCTGGTCTCTGTTCTCACGTCATCGCAAACCCCGTTTTCCGCAGCCTGTGCTGCTTGCTTCACCCACCTGCTTTGCACTGCCACTGTCACTCTCGTCACAGCTTCCTCTTCACCCACAGGCGTACTCCCACCTGACGGACATCCGCCCCTGCGGCCCCCGCGGCCGTGCGATCCGCGCCGCCACCTACGACCTGCTGGACGGCCGCGGCTGGGACGCGTTCGCCGGCCTGCCGGGCTTCAGTTACAGCGAGCTGAACGAGAACGACAAGGCCAACCTGCGCACCAACCTCTTTGCCCGCTTCTGAGCCGCCGCTGAGCTGCCGCCGCTGCCGCCGGCTCGCCGAGCGAACCTGTCCAGAGGCGCTGCTGCTTCACAGCGCTGCGCAGCGAATGGTGTGCGTGCTGAGGCAGCAAGCTGGGCGGCTGCGAAGCTCCTCGGCCTGACAGCCCAGGCTGAGACTTTCAGCGGCGAGCGACTTGATCTCTGGTCTTTTATTCCCAAGGGGTGAGGCAAGCAGTTGTGTGTGGCTGATTGAGATGAGGGAAAGGGCAGCAGCCGCTGCGGCTGGCGCGATCTGAGCAGAGGGCATGCGGCCCTACCGATTGCTTTGTACAGGCTTTGCTCCTGCCCGCTGGATTCGTTTTTTCCAGCTGGCTGCCTAGACAACGTGCCAGGGCGGCAGCCTGCAGGACCGCTGCGTCCTGAGGCTGCCACCCGCCGCCCCAGGCTGCGCGGGCTGCACAGTCGCACAGACAGCTTGCCCGCCTGCCCCGAGCGCTGCCTTCTAGCTGATTCGAGAGACGCGTGACACATATTGACACCGGATTGCCGGCGTGACCGCCTGCCCGTCTGCGTGCAAGTGCCAGCCTCGCCTGGCCGCCGTCTGCATTGCTGCGAGTGCAAGAGGGTGTGCTTGCAAAAGTAGTTGATTCCGATCTGTCTCGTCACACACACGGAGCGTAACGCACGCCCAGTCCCTGCAGCAGCGTGGTCCCCGGGTGCGTTTGCAATCGCTCACTCCGCGTCTCTCGTGTTTGTAACGCACGTGAGTCACACGTGTGAGTCACATCAATGAGGTAATCGGCAGTGCCTCTCAGATGTGGCCCTCCATTTGGTCCGTTTCGATCATGCTCGCTGCGCCTCGACTGCTGTTCCTTCGCCCCACCAAAGCAGGAGCAGTTTTCCCCCGGCCCATGCGGCCGCCGCACAAGCGGACGGTTTCCGACCCCGCCAGATCCTCCTGGCAAAACCCCCGGCAAAAAAGAAGTCTAGGAAGCGGCAGAACGGTATGATACATCGCCACTCACGATCCCTCATGCAAGAATCGCCCCCAGAAGCAGGGGGGGCTCCCCCCTCCTGGAGGCAGCGCTGTCTCTTGGGCGCCCCTGCCAAGAGGAGTCCGCGCCAAAAGGCCTCAGCAGAGCCACGCTGCTGTGGTCCTCACAGCTCTGGCAGCGGGCGGCAGCGCCCCCTCTTTTCATGAATGCCAGCGATTTCAGTCAGGCGGCCGGCGGACCCCCCCAAGCAGCCTCCAGCCCGCCCCGAAAACACACACAAGGCACGGCTCTTCGAGCCGGCGCGCCGCAGCTGCCCCCCTGGAGATCTCGCCGCAGCTGCCTTCCTGGAGATCACACACTCCCACACCCTTCCCCGGCTGCTGAAGCTGCGGCTCAGTGCGCGGCCGCTGAGCCGTTCAGCAGCCCGTTGGGCAGGCTCGCGGCGGCTGGCTGCTTGGCCTGGAAGCCGGTGGCGTGCTCGTGGACGGCCTTCATCGCCCGGCCGGAGATCTCGTGCGTGTCTGCCCAGGAGGGATCCCACGCGATGGCTTCGGGCGTGGAGCAGGCGATGCTCAGGCCCTGCACAGCAGCCTCGCCTGTGTCAGTGCCCGGGGGCGCTGGCACCTCTTTTCGATGTGACACGCGTAGCAGTGGCACCCACTTCCACTCGACATCCATGCAGTGCAGCGACAGGCGGCGGGGGGGACGCGGACGCGGACGCGGCCCTGCATTGCAAGCCAGCTTGGAAAAGAAAAGCGGGGAGAAACTCGTGATGCAGGTCTGATTCACTGACATTCGTGAGCAACACTCGTCAAGAGAGAGGACAAGCGAGAAGGTGCGAGGAAGCCACGGCAGGACGGCGAGGCACAGGGCCGCCCGAAATGCCGGAGCGACCGTCGCCTGGCAGCCCTACAGAGCCCTAGAGGGGGCCACGAAGCGACAGGGTGGCCGGGCGCACCGTCGGCACGGTGGCGAGCGCCGAGGCGGAGGGGAAGTGCTCCTCGAAGAGCGACCGCAGCAGGAAGTACTCCTTGTTGCTGGGCGTGTGCGTGGGGAAGCGGGACGCGCGGGCCGCGAAATCGGCGTCCGAGACCATCTGCAGCGGCGCCGTCGCTCTCGTCTCTTACATAGGGTTTGTGATTTAGGGTTTAGGGTCTTCATCAAGGGTCTCTGGCAGGGCTCGAGACGAGACGGCGCCAGCCGCCGTGGCTGCCAGCCTGTTTCCGCTGATCGCTGCGCACAAGACGAGAGAGGGGCAGGCGGCAGGCCTTACTGGTGTTCCTGGAACTACTTTAGGGTTTAGGCATTGCCCAATTTTTTGTTTCCTGCCCCCCCCCCCCCCCTTTTCAGCCCGATTTGGACCCCGAAATACCGCCATTTTGCCGCATGCAGCTGGAACATGGGAGCGGTAGCCAGCGACAGCCTGTCCTTCAGAGTTCGACAGCCTGGCGGATGAGGCGAGAGCCGCGCCTTGGCCGCGTAGTCCTTGAGGCCGTCGACCCAGTCGTAGCCGACGCCGTCCGAAAACTGCTCCTTCTGGCGCCAAAGCACCTGCGGGCGGCGCCCGGCAGCAGGGTACTTTTTACGTCTGCAGGAAAAACTGGGGTATTTTTGGATCCGCAATAAACTACTCTGGAAACAGCTTGCCGAATGCGTGGCGAGTTGGAGGGGGGGGGGGCACCTCCGCGGGCAGGTAAGGATCGGCCGGCAGGTCGAACGCCTTCCGCAGGATGTACTTTTCCATCTTCTTGTGGACGCCGTCCGGTTTCGCCGCCATGTCGATCTGCGCGGCGGGTTTTGCCGATTTCGGTCAGGGGAAAACGGGTGGGCTATCATTTTCTTGCTGGTAATGCGAGAACGCGAACACGGACATCAAAAATGTGGGATGTCATGTCCTTGCTGGCAATGCGAGCCCGGCCGGCCCGCTGGCAAGCTGGCAAGCGTTTGTGTGGCGCCCCGACTGCCCCGCAGCCGCACCTCGAGTGGAAAATGGATTTCCTGGAGACCATTTTGGGGAAAGGGGGGGGGGGGGTATCCCTCGGATCCCAGCAGCAGGAACGTGTGCAGAGTCCCTGGGATAAAGCAGGAGAAACTAAAACCCTAAACCCCAACCCCTCCACCCCACTGCCCAGCACAGCCCTCTTCCTGCCGCAGTCTCAGACAGCCTGATCTTCCCGTGAACGGTGAGAGCACCCCTGGCAGTATATGATTTCCTTTTTTGAGTTTCTGTTGTTTTTTGTTTTGTCTGTTTTCTATTGCCCGCACCGTCTTGAGCGCCGGGTCGAGGCCCATGCAGACGTCCAGGAACTCCTTGTCGAGGAAGGGCACGCGCGGCTCCAGGCCCCACGCGAAGGGCGCCTTGTTCGCTCGCAGCACGTCCCACTGGTGCAGCCTCTCGATCTTGCGGACGGTCTCCCTGCGGCCGACGGGCGAAAGGTGGCAAAACTGCGAAACCCAAATTGCAAGACGCAGTTTTCGGACCGAAATCGAAAAAGCAAAAAAAAGCGAAACGCGGGCGCTGACGATTCGCTGTCTTTTGGTTCGGCCGCTGAGACAGCTGAGGATATCAGTCCCGAGCCGTCTGCGTCTGTGCGACCGCTGTGCAGGGTTCCATTCCCGTCCGGAACGTCGCCTTTCGCTTTTCGAGCCGCCGCAAAATCGACGCTTTCTGCACCAAAAACGGCGACGCGCGGCGGCGCTCCGGCTGTAGTGCGAATCGGCCGGGCTGTGGGACTCGGCGGGCTGGAGGCTCGCCGCAATTGCAGCAGCTAGACCCCAAACCCGAAATCCTGAATAACACCCCAAGAAAAAGCGCAAGCCAGCCCGGCTGCGGCGGCCTCAGAGGGTGCGGGGGGTGGGCACCTGTGGAACTCGGCCGGCGAGGGCGCCTTGTGGAAGTAGAGGTAGCCGCCGAAGATCTCGTCGGCGCCCTCGCCGGACAGCACGACCTTGAAGCCCATCGCCTTGATGCGGCGGGAGAGCAGGTACATCGGCACCGCCGCGCGCACCTGCGGATAGTGCCAGGCTGGGGACGGCAACAGGCTGGCAGCGCTGTCACGAGGGCCCACAGCTGCTGCTGTTGCTGCTGCTGCCGCCGCCACTGTGCAGGCTCGAATGGTGAATTCACCGGTCCGTTCTGATTCAAGTGCTGAATGCATCATTCTGATTCATTGCTCTGTGCGCTGCGCGGCCGCAGCGGCCGCCTGCCGCAGAGGACTGCAGCACTGGGCTGCAGGCTCCCGGAAGCCGCACGAGCGGCGCGTGAAACGGCCGTGAAAGCTCGCCGCAAGGCGCTTTCAAGGGAGGAGGCAGCGGGGGAGAAAGGAGACGCGGAGCCGCACCTGCTCGTAGGACTCGGTGTGGTAGATGAGGTCGCTGAGCGCGTCCAGCCCCTGCTGCACGCTGAAGGTGAGCTCGTGGTGCTCGGTGCCCAGAAAGTCCGCCACCTTGCGCGCGGCCGCCAGGTCAGGCGAGCCCGCGACGCCCACGCTGAACGTGTGCAGCTTGTGCACCTTGTCGTACGTGTTGGTCGCCTCCTTCAGGTGCCTGCGGGCGGACCGGGCGGCTCGCACTCGCCGCCTCAAAGCCGGCAGGAAGACGCGCGGCGCTTGCCTGCCGCCGCCGCCTGGTCGCCCGCCACTGCAGCTCGAAACCATCTTATGCAGAAGCATGCGAACATTGAAGAGAGCAACGCGAAAGACATGCGGAAAAAACAGAAATGGATGTCATGGTCGGTGGGATTGGCATGCCCACGCTTTGCTGCTCAGGCTCACTATTGCGTGGAGAGATGCCCAACCTGAAAGGCAGGAATGCAGCCGAACAACAGGGGGCCCAGGCGTAGCCGGGGCAGCAGTGGCAGGGGATTCTGGCACGGTTCAGCCGGCCCCCCTCACTCCTGACAGCCAAGCCGCACACACGCTGCTGAGCACAGAATCCACCCCCGCCTGCGAGTATCAGCTGCCTCTCTGTCCCCGCCATGCCCCACGGGCAGGCCAGCAGCCTGTCCAGGGTCCCTTAGAATGTCTGACTTTTAGAAACCCCGAAGCTTGCGGGGGAGCTTGCGGGGGCCTCACCGGCAGGCGATGGAGGCGATGAGGGAGGAGTCCAGGCCGCCGGAGAGCAGCATGGCCAGCGGCGCGTCGGACATCAGCCGCTTGACGACCGAGCGGACGAGCGTCTCCTGCGCGGCGCCGCCGCGGCCCATAAGTACGCAGGCAGGCCTGATCCCCCACACACCTTATCTACAATCCCCCCTGATGTGGGGCATGGCCTGACTGGCCTTCAGAATGCGGTGGATTCAAGTGCGGTGTGCTTTGGCGCGCAATGAGGTTCCCAAACCACGCGTTTGCTTGGGTGGCGAGCCGAAAGGCGAGGGCAGGTGCCGCTGCTCAGTGCTGCAGGCGGCCGGGAGCGTGCCTGCCGAACAGGTGGAGGCGGAAGGCCAGGCACACGGGCCTGAAAAGACGCGAACCATGACGGCACGGTTTACTATAAAAGCACACGCAATCTGATTTCTATATGGTAAAAATTGAGCTTTAGACTGGAACTAATTCCAGATAGCTTTGCTAAATACAAACAACTTTATTCTCTTGAAAAATTAAAAAGTAGCCCTTTTGCTCCAAGGGGAACGAATGCGATGACGCCGCTGAGCCTAGGCACGCAGCCTGCCCCAGGCAGCGACTGTGAAGGCGGCTGCTCTGCGCCCCCCTCCTCCAAAACCCAGCAGGAGTGTCCGCTGCAGCGGTCAGAAGGAACTCCTAAACCCTACACCTCAAACCCTAAAAGGGCGCACCCGTATCCGCGTCAGCGCCGCCTCCATGCCCGCCTCGCCGCCGGCGCCGGCAAAGGGCGGCACCTCCCCGGAGATCAGCCAGCGCGGCTTGTACCACCGCTCAAAGCTGCCGGTGGCGCTGCGATACACGTGCCCCTGCAGGCAGCAGCAGGCGCTCAGGCGATTGCTCCTTTTGAGCCCGGCAAAACCCCCGCCCCCTCGGGGGTGTCGACGTGGCGTTTGAATTCAGACCATGAATTCAAATTGAAAGCGGTGTCTTTTGTCCAGCCTTTGCGTGGCGGGATTTGGATTCGAATTTAGCATGCAGGCTGCGCGGCGTGCCAGGTGCGGCAAGCACAGCCCCTCTTGTCTCAGACAGGCAACCGAGCAGGCTGGTTGCTGATGTTAAATTGGCAGGCAGAGAGCGGGCCGGAAAACAGGCAGGGAGGGCCGCGCCGGCGGGAAGATGGCGAACTCCGCGCAGCACTCCTGCAGCGCCTTGAGCTCGCTCGCGAACCAGACGCTGCCGTCGGCGCCCTTGCCCCAGTAGAGCGGGCAGACGCCGATGGGGTCGCGCGCGGCGATGTAACTGTCGCTCGCCTCGTCGTACAGCACGCACGCGAAGATGCCGTCCAGGCTGTTCCAGATGTCGTTCGTGTCGCCCAGCCGCTCGTACAGGTGCCCGATGACGGCCGAGTCCGACTTGCTGCCCTTGACGATCGGGACGCCGGCCAGCCGCGACTGCTTCAGCGCGTCATGGTTGTAGATCTCCGAGTTGCTGCGGCGGCTCGGCCGGTCAGTCGCGAGGTCCCGAGGCCAAGGCGAAGCAGGAGGCGCAGAGGGCAGGTGGCGTTTGAGCAAGACAGGGGAGGTGGCGCAAGCTGGGTTATGGGGAGGAAGGGGGCGCACAGCGCCCAGGTGATGCTGCCGTTCGGCCGGCTGATCGTGAACGGCTGCCTGCAGCGCACCAGGCCAGCGGGGTCAGGCTAACAGAAGGGGTCTCCAGTGACACTTGGACACTGAACCGTGCCGATCGAAAGCAGATGGGAGCCAGCTGCAGGCTCTCCCGCTGGATCTTGCAAATATAGCCTGCCTCCCCGCCCTCTACTTGGCAACCCCGCAGCAGAGCGGGACTGCCTAGTCGACCACACCATGGACCAAGCGTCGCTCTGTCACGCCCTCAGCAGCCCAGCGCCGAGGAGCAGGCCGCCAGCAGGTCGCTCATGGCTTCTAGCGGCTCTTTGAAATCAAAATTCGACATACTGGGGAGCTAGGCCTGCTGTTGCCTGTAACAGCGCCTGACGAAAGGCAAAAGCACCACGATCACAAAAACTGCCCGAGTACGGCATGCTATTAGGCAGGGGGGCCGGGTCTTTTTGGCACACCGCCATGCAACCTCGGAAACGACACCTTCCCCCGGCGGCTGGCCGGCTCGCGCAACATATGCGCAGTTCGATTTGCCCCCAACGGCCTGGCCGCACGTCATTCGTCCGGGACGGGCTGCGGTGTCGGTAACAAGCGACTCACGCGCCGGAGTCGCTCGGGTCGATGACATGCAGGCGCTCGAAGCAGAAGACGACGTCGCCCCGCGCGCTCTGCCAGCAGCCGGTGTTGTCCGGCCCGCGGTGCCGCAGCTTTTTGCTTTGCTTCAGCAGCTGGCGGCGGTTTGCTTCCGCCGACTGGCGCGGCAGGCCGAGGCCGACCAGTATACCGCACATCGCGGCGCTGACCCGCGCCTCAATCGATCAGTCAATAGCGGATCGAGTCGCACGCAGCCAAGTGGAGCTCGGTTTCGGCCTTATGATGCATCCAGCCAGCCTGGCTGCAAGGATAAAGTTGCGCTGTGCGCTGCAAACCAGAACCCAGAACTAAGCCCGCTCGAGCTGAAGCACTAGAGTGCCCTTTGCTGTCTGCCAAACTGCCCGGCGTGCGGAACACGCTATGGTGGCAGCTGTGCTGGCTGAAAGGCTATCTATCTGCCGTTCCTCCCGCTCTGTGCGCGACATTCCGTCCGCCTGTCGAGCATTACGAGTGCTGCCCCAGTGGTGCTGTCCCCGCCTCTCGTTGGGCAGCTGGAACCCGCACAATCAGCTGCGCCAGTGCCAGCTACGAGCGTGAGATGGGTGGGCTGAAAGGCTGCCTCAAGCTGCCGGTCCTCTTTTGCTGCCAGGCTGCCCACCGATCACCGCGGCATCGTCCTCCAGACGGCCCGGTGGGTGACAAGCAGGCGAGGATCGGCTCAAGGATGCCTTCCAGCCACTCCATTTTCTCCGCTCATAGCCGACCTAGGCTGCGCCACGCACTTGCAGATGAGCAGGCTGATTATCAGCTCTTACCAGCTCCTCCATACTGTTGACACCTCGGTCGTTGTGCAGCTGCAAGCCAACAACCCCCAGCCGCACAGCATAACGGAGGATCACAGACCAGATTGCAACTGAGCAGTCGTACTTTCCATACTTGGACTGACTGCAACGAATTCACACCCTCCCAAACTTGCTCAGAGCCGGGCGGCGGCCTGCCAGGGCGCGACCACCTGCTGCCGGCTGAGGTGCCGCACGCTCGGGCAGCCCATAAGCGCCAGGCTCAGGCAGGTCTCCTTGCGCAGGATCTCTAGCACACGCGCCACGCCTGCCTGGCCACCCAGTGCCAGGCCGTACAGCACCGGCCGGCCCAGCATCACGGCGTCTGCCCCCAGCGCCAGCGCCTGCAGCGGAACCAGCCACAGAGCCGTCAGCCCAGTCAGCTCTTCCGGGGCTGCCTTCTGCAGACCGGCAGCAGGCGACAGCCTCTGGCTGCCTGCGAAGTAACAACAGTGATAATGTCCCCCCCTTGTGCGCCGTGGGGCGTTAGGCCCCAGCCAGACATGTTGCCTAGCATCAGTAGTCCTTGAGGAAGTGCGAGGGCGCCCTGAGCCTCCCGCTCAGCCAGCCATCCGAGCAGAGCTTCTGAGCAGAGTCGCTCATGTGTCAGGTAGGCAGGTGGAAAAAGCCTTCATGGCGGCATCTGTGCCCCTCAGCACGCCGCCGTGCAGCAGCCCCGCAAGGAGTGCAAGGGCACTCTGGCTCCCCTGTCGCCAGAGCACACCTTCTTGAAATACCTTTCAGCGGCCCAGGAAGAAGGGCGAGCCTTTATCACACCGGTTCCCCTCCGACCGCAGCATTGCAGCCCCCTGGCCCGCCGGGA